>OZ025255.1:27851556-28063088 GCA_964019135.1 Arenicola marina
GCGTACCGAGTCCACTTGACTAGTGTATCGTGGATTCAGTGCGTACCGAGTCCACTAGACTAGTGTATGGTGGATTCAGCGCGTACCGAGTCCACTAGACTAGTGTATCGTGGATTCAGTGCGTACCGAGTCCATTAGACTAGTGTATCGTTGATTCAGTGTGTACCGAGTCCACTAGACTAGTGTAACGTGGATTCAGTGCGTACTGAGTCCACTAGACGACTAGTGTATCGTGGATTCAGCGCGTACCGAGTCCACTAGACTAGTGTATCGTGGATTCAGTGCGTACCGAGACCACTAGACTAGTGTATCGTGGATTCAGTGCGTACCGAGTCCACTAGACTAGTGTATCGTGGATTCAGTGCGTACCGAGTCCACTAGACTAGTGTATCGTGGATTCAGTGCGTACCGAGTCCACTAGACTAGTGTATCGTGGATTCAGTGCGTACCGAGTCCACTAGCCCAGTGTATCGGCATTCTCTCTACCCGGAGCCCGTGTGGCGTGACGTGGCTGCCGACCCCTTTGGTGGCCGCGCCGCGGTCCGTCGCTCAGACGTCAGCGGTGATCTCGCTCAACGGGAGTGGGACACGTGACCACGCCGGCCTGCCCGGGACTCGCCTAGGACTGGGACTGTATTGAGTGTATCGGCGTCACGTAGTAAGGTACCAAGCGGGACGCCAGCGGCGGGTGCCGCATGGCTCCCGGGAGAGCAAATACAGCATTTTTTTTTGTCTCAGCTAGAGCCCTGCTCTATTAGATCGAAGTATCGCGCCTATAAACCGCCCATTGTTCGTGGCAGCGGGAGGGGGAGTCAGGAAGGGACTGGTGGCGTGTGGGGTTGTGGGGTGGGGGTGTAAGGTGGAGGGGCGGAGGGGGTCGGGTGACGCCACGGAGGACGGGTACGACGAAGGAGTAAAGGAGGGAGGGGGGCGGGGGCACGTGAATAGTAAGGTGTATGGGAGGAGGACCCTATATAACACAGGTATCTATGACGACGCTAGGGCGGGGGTCGGAAGAGAAAAGAGGGCCGCGTGATCGTGGCGTATATATGGTGTCTATATTATCGATACTTGAGGTTGTGTTTAACGGCGGGTGTCGCAATGTCCTGCATTAATGTCCTGGTGGGGTGGGTGTGCAGGAGACAACAGGCGGGCAGGAGACCCGCCATCAAAAACTGGGGGGTCCGTATTGATCGAGGCGTCGAACGCCGCTAGCCACTCGAGATGCACGACAACAATGGGTGAACAGGGAAAGCAACTTAATAAAAGATGTCACTTGATTATAAATGAGAATTTAACCTCAAATTACCCTTATTGATTGAAGATTTCTATTGGTCCTCATTACATATATATAGCGTGGCAACCCTCCCCCCCCCGCCCCTTTTTAGATATATATAAAGACATTTCATTTTTTGTACATGCACCGAAAGACCCCCCTTTATGTACCCGCTCCAAAAGACCCCCCCTTTTTGTAACAGCTCCAAAAGACCTCCCTTTTTGTACCCGCTCCAAAAGACCCCCATTTTGTACCAGCTCCAAAAGACCCCCCTTTTTGTACCTGCATCAAAAGACCCCAGCTGTACCCGCTCCCAAAGACCCCCATTTTTGTACCTGCTCCAAACGACCCCCTTTGTGTACCCGCTCCAGTTTAGTTTCCAATATGCCTGTGTCGCGTGTCGCTATTTACTCCTACAACAATCCCATGTCCTTCTTCGCAAAGAGTAGTACCCGACATGGCTCCACTCTCCCTTCCTTCTCCAATTGACGCGATAAGTGGTTAAAGCGTCCTGAATATATAACGACAGCCACTGACTGCGGTGAGCACGTCCCAATGGCTGGAGTACTGGTTTAGGTGCTGCCGATGGCCTTCAATAAAAGCGGTCACTCTATTATTAATTAATTAATAGGCAGGAAGAAATGTGCATTCTACATTGGTTAATTATTTTAGGCCAGAACATGTTTCCAGGCGACTGGTACTTGTCGCACGAGTGAAGAACGAGTGATTGAAAGGGTCAAATGTTCGTTTCGCCATCCATTTGCCAAGGACTGGGTCCATGTGGCGGTGGGGAAGAGGCGAGGTGGGGGTGGGGGGTGGGGTGGGGTACGTGATTGTCAATCGTCCATTGTCATAACACCTTGTCTACCCCCCCCCCCCCTTCAGCCCCGTATACGTGCTGCCTCAACCAGCCAGATACGTCTTTTATTGCACCAGGTTCACATGACATGACCAATAGTTGAGGCAAAAATGTTGTCCATTAGCCACGCGGAAGGGAGGGAGGGAGGAAGGAGAGAGGGGGAGGGGTGGGGGGCGGGGACCCGGAGGAGGGGCAAGTGGTGCGTCGTGGGGGTGAACGGTGACCCAGAGTGGACCCACGTTTTATAAAACATACCGGGTGATTGAGCAATGGCCGGGGCCTGACGGAGAGGGGGGGGGGGGGAGGGGGAGGGGGACCCATAAATGCCAGGAACACACGAGGATCACATGACAATAGAATTGGTTTTTCCGTCCACGGACCGCACGATCAATGGTCGTCATAGTAGCTGTGGGGGTCGTCGATGGAAGGAATGAGGTCGTTCCCTGCCCCCCCCCCCTGCCTGCCATGGCTGCATCCCCAGCTCGCCCTTTCCTTCTCTTCCTGCCATGCACAAACCCCCACGCACCACCACCACCTCATGCACCACCACCACCACTCCATGCACCACCACCACCGCCCCCATGCACCACCACCACCGCCCCCATGCACCACCACCACTCCATGCACCACCACCACCGCCCCCATGCACCACCACCACCCCCATGCACCACCACCACCCCCATGCACCACCACCACCATCTCCATGCACCACCACCACTCCATGCACCACCACCACCCCCATGCACCACCACCACCATCTCCATGCACCACCACCACTCCATGCACCACCACCACCGCCCCCATGCACCACCACCACCACCCCCATGCACCACCACCACCACCACCCCCCTGCACCACCACCATCCCCATGCACCACCACCACCTCATGCACCACCACCACCCCCATACACCACCACCACCGCCCCCATGCACCACCACCACCCCCATGCACCACCACCACCCCCATGCACCACCACCACCCCCATGCACCAACACCACCACCCCCATGCACCACCACCACCACCCCCATGCACCACCACCACCACTCCATGCACCACCACCACCACCCCCATGCATCACCACCACCACCATGCACCACCACCACCATGCACCACCACCACCACCAGCATGCACCACCACCACCCCATACACCATCACCACCCCCATGCACCACCACCACCACTCCCATGCACCACCACCACCACTCCATGCACCACCACCACCACCCCCATGCACCACCACCACCACCATGCACCACCACCACCATGCACCACCACTACCACCATGCACCACCACCACCACCATGCACCACCACCACCCCATACACCACCACCACCCCCATGCACCACCCCACTACCCCCATGCACCACCACCACCACTCCCATTCACCACCACCACCCCCATGCACCACCACCACCCCATGCACCACCCCACCACCCCCATGCACCGCCACCACCACCACTCTATGCACCACCACCACCACTCCATGCACCGCCACCACCACCCCCATGCACCACCACCACCACCACCCCCATGCACCACCACCACCACCACCTCCATGCACCACCACCACCCCCATGCACCACCACCACCACTCCATGCACCACCACCACCACCCCCATGCACCACCACCACCACCACTCCATGCACCACCACCACCCCCATGCACCACCACCACCACCACTCCATGCACCACCACCCCACCACCCCCATGCACCACCACCACCACCACTCCATGCACCACCACCACCACTCCATGCACCACCACCACCACCCCCATGCACCACCACCACCACCACCCCCATGCACCACCACCACCCCCATGCACCACCACCACCACCACTCCATGCACCACCACCACCACCCCCATGCACCACCACCACCCCCATGCACCACCACCACCACCACTCCATGCACCACCACCACCACTCCATGCACCACCACCACCACCCCCATGCACCACCACCACCACCATGCACCACCACCACCATGCACCACCACCGCCCCCATGCACCACCACCACCACCACTCCATGCACCACCACCACCACCCCCATGCACCACCACCACCACCATGCACCACCACCACCATGCACCACCACCGCCCCCATGCACCACCACCACCCCCATGCACCACCACCACCCCTATGCACCACCACCACCCCCATGCACCACCCCCCCCCCCCATGCACCACCACCCCACCACACCCATGCACCAACACCACCCCCATGCACCACCACCACCCCTATGCACCACCACCACCCCCATGCACCACCCCCCCCCCCCCCCATGCACCACCACCCCACCACACCCATGCACCAACACCACCACCCCCATGCACCACCACCACCCCAATGCAACACCACCGCTCCCATGCACCACCACCACCACCCCATGCACCATCCCCACCACCCCCATGCACCACCACCACCACCACAACCACCACCACCACCCCCATGCACCACCACCGCCACCATGCACCACCACCACCCCCATGCACCACCACCACCCCCATGCACCACCACCACCCCCATGCACCACCACCGCCCCCATGCACCACCACCACCCCCATGCACCACCACCACCCCCATGCACCACCACCACCCCCATGCACCACCACCACCCCCATGTACCACCACCACCCCCATGCACCACCACCACCACCCCCATGCACCACCACCACCACCACAACCACCACCACCACCCCCATGCACCACCACCGCCACCATGCACCACCACCACCCCCATGCACCACCACCACCCCCATGCACCACCACCACCCCCATGCACCACCACCGCCCCCATGCACCACCACCACCCCCATGCACCACCACCACCCCCATGCACCACCACCACCCCCATGCACCACCACCACCCCCATGTACCACCACCACCCCCATGCACCACCACCACCACCCCCATGCACCACCACCACCACCATGTACCACCACCACCACCCCCATGCACCACCACCACCACCCCCATGCACCACCACCACCCCCATGCACCACCACCACCACCACCCCCATGCACCACCACCACCACCACCCCCATGCACCACCACCACCCCCATGTACCCCCCAAAGGTGGCAGCCTTCCCTGACCGTCGTGCTGATGCCAGCAACTGCGCGCCACTCAATCCATATAGGCCGACCCACCACTCACTGCCACAGGCACGGTACATCACCAGCACTCTATTTACCCTACCTTAGTTGTTGGGTTTGAGTTGCGTCCTCTACAGTTGTCTATAGGCCGACCCACCTCTCACTGCCACAGGCACGGTACATCACCAGCACTCTATTTACCCTACCTTAGTTGTTGGGTTTGAGTTGCGTCCTCTACAGTTGTCTATAGGCCGACCCACCTCTCACTGCCACAGGCACGGTACATCACCAGCACTCTATTTACCCTACCTTAGTTGTTGGGTTTGAGTTGCGTCCTCTACAGTTGTCTATAGGCCGACCCACCTCTCACTGCCACAGGCACGGTACATCACCAGCACTCTATTTACCCTACCTTAGTTGTTGGGTTTGAGTTGCGTCCTCTACAGTTGTCTATAGGCCGACCCACCTCTCACTGCCACAGGCACGGTACATCACCAGCACTCTATTTACCCTACCTTAGTTGTTGGGTTTGAGTTGCGTCCTCTACAGTTGTCTATAGGCCGACCCACCTCTCACTGCCACAGGCACGGTACATCACCAGCACTCTATTTACCCTACCTTAGTTGTTGGGTTTGAGTTGCGTCCTCTACAGTTGTCTATAGGCCGACCCACCTCTCACTGCCACAGGCACGGTACATCACCAGCACTCTATTTACCCTACCTTAGTTGTTGGGTTTGAGTTGCGTCCTCTACAGTTGTCTATAGGCCGACCCACCTCTCACTGCCACAGGCACGGTACATCACCAGCACTCTATTTACCCTACCTTAGTTGTTGGGTTTGAGTTGCGTCCTCTACAGTTGTCTATAGGCCGACCCACCTCTCACTGCCACAGGCACGGTACATCACCAGCACTCTATTTACCCTACCTTAGTTGTTGGGTTTGAGTTGCGTCCTCTACAGTTGTCTATAGGCCGACCCACCTCTCACTGCCACAGGCACGGTACATCACCAGCACTCTATTTACCCTACCTTAGTTGTTGGGTTTGAGTTGCGTCCTCTACAGTTGTCTATAGGCCGACCCACCTCTCACTGCCACAGGCACGGTACATCACCAGCACTCTATTTACCCTACCTTAGTTGTTGGGTTTGAGTTGCGTCCTCTACAGTTGTCTATAGGCCGACCCACCTCTCACTGCCACAGGCACGGTACATCACCAGCACTCTATTTACCCTACCTTAGTTGTTGGGTTTGAGTTGCGTCCTCTACAGTTGTCTATAGGCCGACCCACCTCTCACTGCCACAGGCACGGTACATCACCAGCACTCTATTTACCCTACCTTAGTTGTTGGGTTTGAGTTGCGTCCTCTACAATTGTCTATAGGCCGACCCACCTCTCACTGCCACAGGCACGGTACATCACCAGCACTCTATTTACCCTACCTTAGTTGTTGGGTTTGAGTTGCGTCTTCTACAGTTGTCTATAGGCCGACCCACCTCTCACTGCCACAGGCACGGTACATCACCAGCACTCTATTTACCCTACCTTAGTTGTTGGGTTTGAGTTGCGTCCTCTACAGTTGTCTATAGGCCGACCCACCTCTCACTGCCACAGGCACGGTACATCACCAGCACTCTATTTACCCTACCTTAGTTGTTGGGTTTGAGTTGCGTCCTCTACAGTTGTCTATAGGCCGACCCACCTCTCACTGCCACAGGCACGGTACATCACCAGCACTCTATTTACCATACCTTAGTTGTTGGGTTTGAGTTGCGTCCTCTACAGTTGTCTATAGGCCGACCCACCTCTCACTGCCACAGGCACGGTACATCACCAGCACTCTATTTACCCTACCTTAGTTGTTGGGTTTGAGTTGCGTCCTCTACAGTTGTCTATAGGCCGACCCACCTCTCACTGCCACAGGCACGGTACATCACCAGCACTCTATTTACCCTACCTTAGTTGTTGGGTTTGAGTTGCGTCCTCTACAGTTGTCTATAGGCCGACCCACCTCTCACTGCCACAGGCACGGTACATCACCAGCACTCTATTTACCCTACCTTAGTTGTTGGGTTTGAGTTGCGTCCTCTACAGTTGTCTATAGGCCGACCCACCTCTCACTGCCACAGGCACGGTACATCACCAGCACTCTATTTACCCTACCTTAGTTGTTGGGTTTGAGTTGCGTCCTCTACAGTTGTCTATAGGCCGACCCACCTCTCACTGCCACAGGCACGGTACATCACCAGCACTCTATTTACCCTACCTTAGTTGTTGGGTTTGAGTTGCGTCCTCTACAGTTGTCTATAGGCCGACCCACCTCACTGCCACAGGCACGGTACATCACCAGCACTCTATTTACCCTACCTTAGTTGTTGGGTTTGAGTTGCGTCCTCTACAGTTGTCTATAGGCCGACCCACCTCTCACTGCCACAGGCACGGTACATCACCAGCACTCTATTTACCCTACCTTAGTTGTTGAGTTTGAGTTGCGTCCTTTACTAGCCATGAATTCGTGGCTATGGTTGAAGAATCACAACCATGTAGCGTTCTATAGTGAGACCTTCATCTTTCATCGTCTCGGGAGGTTCCTTGGCCCAATTTAGCCTGTATGTGCACAAAAGAGGCCTAAAACACCAACATTCCATTCCATTCTATAGTGAGAAATCAACTTCACATGACAAATTGAATTGTTTAAGTACAGCGTTTATAATTAGTTTCAACAATGTAAAAGTACTTTTCTACGTATAATTACTGATGTATGAACTCCTCCAAAGTTGTTGAAGTCTTTAAAAGGATCCATAATTGCCTACTTTCATAATAATGGACAACAACATGCCACCATTTTTTTTACAGGAAGTTGTTTAGTGCACATGTGCAAGGTCATCACATGATATGATAAGCCATGCTAATTGGTTCATTGTTCAGGGACCCAGTCATTGGGTCAGTGAAAACACATGTTTTCATAGGAATTTCTGGTGACAGACTAGAGTGTTTTTGCCTTCCAAGAAAGGTTACTTATGTGATTAGTCAATACTTGTCAATGAGTAATAAGAAAAGGATTAAGGTTTGTTTCTGTTATCAAACTTTTCCCACAGCAAAGGAGAATCAGAGCTACACTTGCTCAAAGTCAAACAACCCTGAAATGGGGTTGTTCCAGACCAGAATTTTACTACGGAATGCGACTAGGCTGTGTTTCAGCCCACACAGCCTAGGATTCTGGGCTAGTCCTTTACAGTTGTCTATAGGCCGACTCACGTGTCACTGCCACAGACACGATACAGTACCAGCACTGTATTTACCCTACTTTAGTTGTTGAGTTTGAGTTGCTTCCGTGAGGCAGAGAGCGGTGGTGGTGGGGGTTTGGATGTTACCAGTTTAGAGATTGGTGAAGGCTAGGAATTTAGCGGTACGAAAGGCACAAAATCTTCCGCCCTACCCCCTCCAAACCATCCTCCCCTTCTACATATACACCAGGGTCCGTATGCACAAACGCCGATTAATAGAATAACATGCAATGGTTTGCACACAGGGGGGTTAAGTTAACCAACGGTTAAAGTTATCCTAGGGTTAAAAAGACGTCAACAGACCGATCCACACTCCGACACTAAGCCCCGCCCACGCTTGAGTCTTTTTTCCTCAAGCGTGAGTGTGAAATTGACAATCATAGCTGATGGCAGGTACAAGTGAGAAATACTCATCTCTGAAACTGGCAAGAAAATGACATGCGGCTTTGTTTGTCCGACTTGTTTGTCCGACATAACGCACGTAAAGACCCCATGATTGGATAAAAGCAACAATAAATGACTGACAGCCTGGATCGGTCCATTGAGGTCTTGGCCGCGTTGATGGAATCGTATAGTGAGGAAGTGAGGTGGTCAAGGTGTCACTGAGGTGGTCAAGGTATCACTGAGGTGGTCAAGGTGTCACTGAGGTGGTCATGGTGTCACTGAGGTGGTCATGGTGTCACTGAGGTGGTCATGGTGTCATTGAGGTGGTCAACATGTCACTGAGGTGGTCATGGTGTCACTGGGGTGGTCATGGTGTCACTGAGGTGGTCAAATTGTCGATTGTAGCGTGCCATTTATGAAGCAAAAGGTGCTCATTAATTAATTAATTAATTAACTGCGAAGAGTGTAGCTTCGTGTATCAAGTTGAGGCAGTAAATCTGTTACCAGGGACAAAGATGGAATGAATCAGATTGATGACAGTCATCAACATCCACAACCTGCCAGAGTCGGGCCTCAAGTCCTCGCCAACGTGAAAGGAACGTGATAAGGGGTTGGTGGGCTGGGCTGGCAATCCGTTGTCATGGTGATACAGGAAGGGACCTCGTGTTATTCTATTGTCGTTAAGTCGCGGATGTCGATGCGAGTCACGTGGTCACTTGGCCGCCCGCCTGACGTTCACCTGTCAATAATTGATACCGACGTCCACCTGTCAAGCATTGATACCCAGTTAGGCCGTCTTAATTAACGCGGCCATGTTAACGGGAAAACCGCCAGCATTGGGGTGTTCTCTTTGACATCACACAAAACGCCGGCCGGGGGTGGGAGGGGGGGGGGGGGGGGTGAATAAGGGTGGAAGGTGTATTTTCGTTCCCCGAAGAACGGGCTTCGAACGAGGAAAAGAATTCATCGTGAACTGGGAATGGGGTATTAGCCGACCGCCGTGATCCAGGATTTTCATTAATCGTGAACCGAGAATTTATATATTAATTAAATAACCGTGAATCGGAAAATCGTCAATTTAGTAACATGTATCCGCAGAGGCGGATGGAAGAGGGGGGGGGGGGCGACCCGCCCCGCCCCCCTTTTAGGGCTGAAATTAATACCATTTAACATATGGAAACCAAAACCATTACTCGAAATCGCCCCTCCCCCCCTTTTGCAGCACATCTGGATCCGACCCTGTTCCGCCCTTTCTTCATATGCGTGGAAAAAGTTATTCTTCATGATCTGGGAACACGACCCCCCCCCCGGCGGTCATTAGTAATCAGGGGCAGTATTTATACTGTTGCCGCGAAAACACACACGAAAAGTGACTCTACGTTATAGCTTTTCCAGCTCGTTGTGGTGGTGGTGGCGCTCATAAACTTTATTTATGTATTATTATTATTATTACTATTATTACTTATTAAAGTAAACATCACCTCCTTGGGCCATTGTAAGATATATAAGGTGCTGCAACACAATGTAAGTTTACGTTTTAGTTTGTATCAGTCAAAATATGCTAGTTGTTTCCGTCGGTGAAACTGGTTTGAATGAAAATGACGTATTGAGATTCTTAAGCATTCAAGGACTCAATATTACTGGTTTGTTTTGACAAAACTTCCGCCATGTTTTGTGTTGATTTCTTGCGTCATAATTCGGATATAGCTGCCGCTTTTTTGCCTTTGAGTTAACGTTCACAGTAAGATAATGTGCGCAAGACATTTCTCCAAAGCATTTTGAAAATCACAACGTATGTGTAAATTTTGCTTTATGAGCAGCTTTAACATAACTTCAGTAAACACATCGCGTTTACTCACCATTGTGTTTATACTTAAGGGGTATGTGAAATATCACGTGATTTTGTAAAAACTATTTTTAGTGAAACACGTGTTTGTGTTATTTAACTATTCGTTAAATAATAACACAGGAGGTGACTAAAAAATGTTTGCATGACATGCATGCGTGATTTACATAAACTACTTAATAAAATACTATATGTTAATAGCACGTGATTTAAGCACATTTTTTAATAACCCACGTGGTTTTTATGTTTCCTTCAGAACGTTCGCGTGGTCTCGGACAAAACGAGACGACACAGCATGATAGTCGGCATGGCAAGAGAACTCCAGGCGCTGGAGAAGGAGAAACAGAAATCGAGGTAAAGACTTGGCAGCAGAATACAGAGATAGTAATTGTATAGTTAACTAGCATGTCTTCTTTTGCAAAGAGAATATAGGAACACCAGTTCTGTTCTGTTGTTTTAACGAGCCTTACTTATCAGCTAGCAACCTAATGTACTTCTACCCTCTACCAAACCACCCTAACTCCCGTCCCCACCCCTACCCCCACCCACACCCCCACCTCCACCCGGTCTAGCTGCTATTAATGGCGGAAAGTCGCGTTGATATCAAAGGAAGTTGAAAGCCGTTTGTGGCACATAAACCGGCTTCTGTACCTGATGTAAGTCCGACCACTGATTCCCCCCCTACCCTCCTCCCCCTCCCCCCCCCCCCCATCCCGCTCATACTAACGGAATCAACTCATTCTATTACGAGAAGGATCCTTTATAAGCTTTGCGTTTTGTTCCAATGGTTAGCGATAAAAATATGTTTAAACCAACCAGAGGCACGATAAATCAGTGGAGGGGGAGGCCGGGGGGCCCCACAACGTATACTAAACACACAAGGTGTCCAACTCCCGCTGGAACTGAGCCACAGGCACCCGCTTCAACCCCCAATATCGCACATTTACCGCGCTTGACGGGCCCCGTAAATGCCTATCTCTGATTTCTAAGTAATTTATTTATTTCAACGATAAGTAAATGAGACCTGTGCTGCCGTGTAGTCGCGACAAATAAAGAATTATGCAACGACAACTCAGGAACAGATTGAGCAAACGCATGGACATCACATACCACAATGTGCATCACATAGCACAATGTACATCACATACTACAATGTACATCACATACTACAATGTACAACACATACCACAATGTACATCACATACCACAATGTACGTCACATGCCACAATGTACATCACATACCACAATGTACATCACATACCACAATGCACGTCACATGCCACAATGTACGTCACATGCCACAATGTAATCACATACCACAATGTACATCACATACTACAATGTACATCACATGCCACAATGTACGTCACATACTACAATGTACGTCACATACTACAATGTACATAACATACTACAATGTATATCACATACCACAATGTACATCACATATTACAATGTACATCACATACCACAATGTACATCACATACTACAATGTACATCACATACCACAATGTACGTCACATACCACAATATATATCGCATACTACAATGTACATCACATACCACAATGTACATCGCATACCACAATGTACATCACATGCCACAATGTACGTCACATACTACAATGTACGTCACATACTACAATGTACATCACATACCACAATGTACGTCACATACCACAATGTACACCACCTATCACTTACTCGTTATCTCAATATCACTGTACCCTTAATCTCAATATCACTGTACCCTTAATCCCAATATCACCGTACCCTTAATCCCAATATCACCGTGCCATTTATCCCAATTCACCGTACCCTTCATCCCAACATCACCGTACCCTTAATCTTAATATCACCGTACCCTTAATGCCAATATCTCCGTGCAATGAATCTCAATATCACCGTACCTTTAATGTCAATATGACTACCCTTAATCCCAATATCACCGTACCCTTTATCTCCATATCACCGTACCCTTAATCCCAATATCACCGTACCCTTAATCTCAATATCACCGTGCCATTAATCCCAATATCACCGTGCCCTTAATCCCAATATCACCGTGCCTTGAATCTCAATATCACCGTACCTTTAATGTCAATATGACCGTACCCTTAATCCCAATATCACCGTATTCTTAATCTCCATATCACCGTACCCTTTATCCCAATATCTCCTTACCCTTAATCCCAATATTAATCAACATCAAGCAAAGATGCGTTAATTAAGTTATGACTTGGGAAAACAATCTCTGGGCTACGTCACGCAATGAGTGTTGCGTGTTTCCGTCGTTGTGAGGGTGTCGTTGGCGTTGATGAGTGGTGAGGAGGCTTATCTCTAAACCTTGTAAGGGAATGACAAAACACAGGGCCACAAGCCGCTCGATGACGAAGGGCCGCTCACTCCAACCCCGACCTGCCCCCTGGCGGCGGCCAACGTCCGCATGGAGATTGCTCTCTAAATTAAAACCACACGAAGACCGACGTCTCAGAGGAACTACGAGAGGAGAGAAAGGGCGGGGGGGGCGGGGCGGGTGTGAATGGGGGGGGGTGAAAGGGGGGGGGTGCGGTGAAAGGGGGGGGGGGGTCTGGACAGAGAGCTCGAACAGAGAGCATTATGTCAACCGGCGCGCGGCCAAAGGGCGCGGACGTTATTGATTCACTTCTTGGTGTTGTCAATACCGTTACACCTACACCTCTCCCCCCCCCCCCCTCCCACCCTTCCTCCCCGCCCCTCCCCCCCCCCCCCCACATCAGACATCGACACGCCCAAGTGCAGCGTTGCCTGACCGCCACGGCGCGCGGGTGTCTGCTGTCCGGGAGCGACTCGTGCTCGGTGTGCCACAAAGCCAGGGGGGGCGGGGGGTCTAGAGGGGGGAGGGTTCTAGAGGGAGCGGGGGTGCGGTCTTTGATGGGCCGCTGCTTAATTTCCGCTTTCACCCCCAGCTCCGTTCAGGTGTTTACGATGAGTATTTCTCTCACCACGGTTTGAGGTGAGCTGAGATCTCGCGTTGCCTCCACTTTTCATGGCACGTCACGTGTGGGAGATTGCTTAAGCAAAAGTCCAATTTCCGGTCAGAGGTAACCTTAGTTACGAAACTTGTTCGAACGATACGCAATCACCTTCGGTGGAGTGCCTTATGTGTAGCCGACTTGGAGGAGGAGGGGGTGGGTGAGGAGGGGTGGACCTTTGTCTATTCTTTACATGCTGATCGCCAAGCAGAAATAATCTCCGTAATCCCATGTGAACGTTGTTTGAACAATAGAATAGTACCATTCAAGGTTGCCAACCAACAAAAATGTTCTCAGTGTTATGTTAATGATAGTGATTCTGAAGTCACACATGTATGTCCCCCCTCTACCTGTATGTCCCCACTCTAAGTGTATGTCCACACTCGACCTGTATGTCCCCACTCTACCTGTATGTCCCCCCTCTACCTGTATGTCCCCACTCTAAGTGTATGTCCACACTCGACCTGTATGTCCCCACTCTACCTGTATGTCCCCCCTCTACCTGTATGTCCCACTCTAAGTGTATGTCCCCACTCTAAGTGTATGTCCCCACTCGACCTGTATGTCCCCACTCGACCTGTATGTCCCCACTCGACCTGTATGTCCCCACTCGACCTGTATGTCCCCACTCTACCTGTATGTCCCCTCTCTACCTCTCTGGTTGTGGATTATAAGGTTGATGGTTATGGATTATAAGGTTGAAGGTTATGGATCACAAGGTTGGTGGGTTTGGATTACAAGGTTGGTGGTTATGGATTACAAGGTTGATGGTTATGGATTATAAGGTTGAAGGTTATGGATTAAAAGGTTGGTGGGTATGGATTATAAGGTTGAAGGTTATGGATTACAAGGTTGGTGGGTTTGGATTATAAGGTTGAAGGTTATGGATTACAAGGTTGGTGGTTTTGGATGCCTTATTGATGATGTTTTACCTGTTTCCAGCCAAATCAACCTGAAGACGATCGACGGGGACAAGGCAGACATGTGAGTGACACAACCCGCTACGTATTCAGCCTGTCTATCAACTGTAAACTTATCATTATATTTATATATGTAATTTATCGTGTCGGTTAATGTGTACATGGGGTGAACCAAGTGGGCCATGGGCGAACATGGATAAAGGCGGGGGTTCGAATCACGAACTAAACCATATTTTAATACATATTAAAGTGTCAAATGCATATTAAATTTATCAAGTTTAATTTGCATGTTATTCGATTGTTTGAAAGATGAACACTGCTCAAGTCGACAGCGAGAGGAACGGTAAATTGTGAAGTCACCCCCCCCCCCCTCCCTCTGTTGTAAAGGAAGGGATTAATGATCCATCAAAAACAGAAATAATGTGCCCTGAGCCAATGCGCCTGGAGTGAACGGGTACTGCCAGGCAGCACCGCCCAGGGGCGTTCCCAGCAATTTGCTAAAGGGGGGTTAGAATTTTGACAATCTCGATGATTCATGATTCGTGCGACCCCCTCCCCCCCCCCCCACCCCTGGGGACGCCCATGCCGCCTGTCCCAGTTTCCGCATCATAGCTCACGGCGCACTCCAACGATGTTATTAATGACCATATGACTGCAACAATCAGTGATACATAGCGCTGTACACTACTCATTATTTATTAATAAGGTAAACAGGTAAAAACTCTGTGCCGTGCCTTATGTATTCTTTACCTTCCACCGTTATACCGTCTGTCTCTATTTCTATTTTTGGCTGTACATGTATATATTCTGAGTAGTTTATTTGCAAAATGCCATCGACCCAAGTGCATTTACAATAAATGTTGGTACATATATCCACCTATTCACTAAGATACGATAAGATACATACATTATTTAACGTCGGTATATAGAATTCAAAAATGAAGATTAGCGCAAGTGCTATTGACCGACAGTCATTTACATGTAAACATGTTATGAACAAAAGCTGCTAATAGGTTCAGTATGTTTTCATTTGTTGTTGCCATAACAACAGTATGTGCTATTTTACCAGCATAGTGCAAATTTGAGGGTAATTAAATATGACGTAAATGATGATAACGTGGGCGTACAAACATCACATGTGATTCAGATTCTAATCACATGTGATTCAGATTCTATAGCTCCCATATCACAAAAGACCAGTACGCTGTAAAACCTATTATCATAACGGCCTGTTACCGCACGAGTGTGACCGG
The DNA here is from genome assembly GCA_964019135.1 of Arenicola marina. Taxonomy (NCBI): domain Eukaryota; kingdom Metazoa; phylum Annelida; class Polychaeta; family Arenicolidae; genus Arenicola; species Arenicola marina. The sequence goes on from OZ025255.1 coordinate 27,867,501, forward strand.
AGCATCGAAAGCTTGCATAAGCGACTGTACAGTTTCTCATAACCAAACATGACAAAGAACACTCCAGTTCAAACAAGGTCTTAAATGTACAATATAACCAATATAAGTTTACTAGTTGTATTAGTTTTCGCCGATCATTCGTGTTAATTAACCACAGGCGCTATTTCACAGACGAAATATTTCCAAGAAATAAATTCAATGTTTTCTCTGTTGTGGGTAACACTTCATTAACAACTCCCTCGCACAACTTGCCCAAGCACTCTTCTCGGAATAATCAAGTCATTTAACATGTATATATATATCGGCCTGTATATACAGTAAAATCCAAATTAAACGAAATGTGTCTGACGCATATAATTGAGTTATGTAGGTTCAAGTAACCGGATAAAGGCATATCTGGACCTAGAATAGGTCCAACATTGACAAGATGTTATAGTCCTCTCATAGTTCAGTTCAGAGTGGTTTCATTGTACCTCTATATAATCAGGTCTCCATCTTTGACAATCATAGTCTCTTTTAAACCGTCCTCCCTTCTCGTCCCGGCCCTGTCTGGTTTTATCACTCCCACACACGTTCGTTCCCGTCATCCACCATACACCCTGTTGTCAATAGCGGCTTCCGCCTTGCTTCTTGCCTCTTCTTGCCCGCAGCCTCTCGCTACTGTGTCGTACCTGGCCGCTCTATATCCCCCATTGTCCGTAATGTGGCTCCTCGTCCTTGTTTTCCTGTCTGTCCTGTGACACCATATCCTGCCCCCCCCCCCCCCCCCCGACCCACTAAGCCGTCTTCATCACACCTCCATGGGCTCTACGAGTCCTGACTTGAGCAATAATGGCAATATGTGGCGACGGTGTCTCCGAGGCTTTGCTAGATTTCTCTGAGGCGAGACACCTCCCATGACACCTTTGGTTTTAAGCCCTCCTCTGTGTATGTCCCGCGGAGACCATCATTCCCATGTCACCCACAGGTATTGGGGGCTACAAATAGGATGTAAATAATTTACCTTTTTGGTCAGAACGATGACTTGTATTCACCTACGAACTGTTCCTAATGTTAGGAAACCCCGAATAAACTCGATGATATTCGACTGCCGTCACGACGCAGTAATCAGTTACTATTCCGCCTTCATCTTCGCTAAAACCAAAAGGTTACAAGAGAAATGTGTGGGTCTTGACCTTTTCATTTTCGTCCTTTTTACCAAGCGTTCAGTGTCAACAGGGTTGTTATAATCACTGGTGGAGACGAGGGGTGTTCAAGGGGTCCAGACCCCGCCCCCCCCCCCCACCCCCTCTTTCAAGCGTGCAACATTGTATACTTCGTATTAAGGGATCTGGAAGGGGCCGGTGAATGGCGACACACGACACAGGGATATTTAACAAATTGACATTCGACATTGACCCCTAAACTCTGACATGAAGATCTGAAAAAGCGACATCGACACAGATTGTGATATTTTAGAGAAAAAACGACACGAATATCGTCCAAAATCGGCACTGAGAATTTTGAAAAATCGACACTAGAAACTAGATCCCCCCCCCCTCCCACCCTTCCAGACCCCTGGCCCGTAACAGTCTGCTCGAGCGGTCTTCAATCTCCGGTTCTGATAAATTGTATAGCTTCCCACTAAAAAAGGATATGAGGTATATCGCCTGACATGCGTTAGTCTTTTCGACTGGGAGACGGCTGTGGGATGGCCAATGAAACGTTTCGGAGCATTCAAATATATATATTCGGAGTCAGCAACTTGAGGGACGTTGGCTGAATATCTGACTTTGAAATGTAAAAAATAATATGGCATGTTTTTTTGTCCCACTGGTTTATCTCTGGTGTGCAAGTATATCATCACATCACGTGATATCGCTATCTTTATTGGCCTTTTACCAAGAAAAAAGATATGGTAAGGTGTATATTTCTGAAACACGCAACGCTAACGAAATCACACAATAGTAAATTGAAATGAAGGAAGGAAAGTAATATAGCAATTGCTAGAATAAGATAAATCATACTTTGTTTTAATTTGAATTGTTCGGTGTCAAAAAAAACTTATACCATAAAGGTGACTTTATCGTTTGTAATAAGTTTTCATTTTTATCAAACTGAGGCCGATCGTGGAGCGAAGACGTCACAAAGTAATACACCTATTGGAATTTCCAATCCGTTGTTTTTCTCTGTAACCAGTGGTAACATGAATGTTTCTGGAATGCGTTGCGACTCCCTGACTAACAAATCGATCGCCTTGTATGGTGAACTTCACGCTCTCAGAAGACATGCGATTTATGAGACCACTGACAATAGGTGCTCACAGTGGAAAAGGCTTAACAAGATGTTGTTTTGAATGACTGCAATTTTCCTTCTTTTTTTGTGTGCCAGAACTGGCCAGTGCCAGCGTATTTATTATTCAAACCCCGAGCAGTTTTGGTAACACGTTTGGGAGGATTGCACGTAAAAGCAAGAACCCTGGCTGACATGAAATAGAAGAAAAACGAGGCCGCTCTCCAATAAACTTGCCGCGGTGAGCAGTCAGCCGTCCGTCTGCTGCCATTGATATCTTTTTGATTGGCTAATTGATCCAGAGGTTTTTACCACGCTGTCCCCGGCCCCGCCAGTCGCCAAACAGTGGTCATAATTCTGGCTCCTGAGCTGAGGGGATATGGGCTCATGAATCCAGTCACGAAACGCCGCAAAAAAAAACTGCGTGTCGCTCAGGCTGTGTTGTGAGGCTGTGGACAGAGGCATAACGGCGGGGAGAAAAGGGGTGCTCACCGGTAACCGTTTGCTGGTCTGGCCATGAAAACCCCGCTAGTGAGGCAACAAGAAAGGCAAACATACAGATCAAGCCTGCTCTTGTCTTGCCATCTCGCCTTGTTAGTTGTTGCCAAGGATTCAAAAAGTACTGCTCTAATCGCAATCAGACATAACAGGGTCGCCACAGATCAGGTCCATGACTAGCAGCAGAAACAACACCAAACACAATTCATTTGAAAGCGTGTGTTAATGAAGTTAGTTGCCTTTGGTAATTGGATCCTTTGAAATGTTACCCACAAAGCTTAATATGTGGCTATTTTTTTTCCTCACCTTCAGCGTCATAATGGATGTAGATGGAACTCAGTGGTAGGCCTAACAGTGACTTTTCGGTTTATAGTCGTCTCTTTCTGTGACGTCACACTCCCTTCCCTTGACGTCATACCCGTTTTGTGTCCCAGGGTGGGGTTGACGTGGCTTTTGGTCTAACCGGGTTACATCGTGATCCCGGCCTGAACCGTTTGCTCCATACAGATTCCAACGATGATATATCTACATTAGTTACATTATCGTTCGCACTATTTTCGATGTCACCCGTGTGCTACCACCGCCTGTCTCTTAATTCCATCTGTGATGTTCACCTCCTGCAACCATGGCCTCGCGGCAAGTTCATGTTATGATAAGTACTTAATGTAGCTTAACGTCTTCAGGCCAGTTAGTATTCATGTCTTATTTAGGGGGACGAGATGGCTACGCTACTGATGTAGCTCATCACGCTAACTATAGTGTGTTGCTTGTATCGGGTCACTTGATCCCCAACGTCAGCTCGGGCTTCGGTGCATGGACGCCGCGCTGTCTCACGTACATAAAAATTGATCAATGCCATCGTGCCATCAAAATGCTATAGCACAAATACACATGAAGTCAATTAGTGTCTCTAGGTCACGCCCCCCCCTCCCCCTCTTGCCCCCCCCCCCTGGCTACCCCCTCCCTAACCTTTAAGCACCCTCGCACACACGTATCTTGCAATAAAGCGGAACCATTTGGACCTGGGTTGTTAAGATATTTATCAATGGCAACGAGGCAATATGAGCAGACGTGATTTCACGATTAGAGAAGACCCCATTATCAACATTTTAAATTAAAAAAAACAAAAAAAACAAAAAACAAAAAAAACATTGGTTCTGAGATTGATCTCCGATAGCCTGCATAGGATAAACAGTGGGGGTCCCTCACAGTGATAAACCACGTACAGGGCCCCACTACGCGTAAGATGCTTGCCTCGCACACATGTTCGGGCATAATTGTCGCATTTATATACAGATATGAGCAACTCGTTATTCTGCAACTACAAATATCTATCGCATTCTGTAGCGATAAGTATGATATCGTACGAGCTATCATGTAGCCAACATAGCGACCACATATACACTGTACGCAAACAGGTCCAGTATATGCAGATACTATCAACTAAAGATGGCGTAAGGTAGTGTCAGTTGAATATTTTATTCGTCATTTGTTTGAAATTGACTTTGCAACGGCCGTGGCAAATGTTCTACATCGTCCAATAAAGTACTGAGGCTGCTATTGTGAAAAGAAGACAACAGCCATTGCTCTAATTACATCGTAGTAACGTCATGTAAAAATCTATGATGGTGGCCGTAACTGAAATTGGCGGTTGACGGTAACTCGGGTAGCTGACAAGATTCAGATACGGTAAACAGTGCAAAAACGCTCAAATGATCTACAAATGCAACTCATAGTACTAAAATTTGAAGTAGAACAACCTTGAAGGAAAGCTATATCGAAAGAACATCACAGATGATTACGCAATGACATATGGGGGTGGGGGGTGCAAGGGGGGGTCGTGTTCTCAGATCAAGAAGAATAATTTTATTTATTCCCAGGTCACGATGAATTAAAAGTAGAACTCTCCGCATGCAATGGAAGGAAGGATGCACGATACTAAATTGACGAATTCTCGATTCACAGTTATTTAATATGAAAATTCCCAGTTCACGATTAATGAAAATCCTTGATGACAGCGGTCGGCTAATACTCCATTCCCAGTTCACGAAGAATTATTTTCCTCATTCCCAGTTCATGGTGAAATGAAAAGCCCAATCCGGAGGGACGCATATACCCCTTGCCCCCCCCCCCCCCATATATCTCATGGTTTTACCACGAATTGACAGGTCACCTATCTTTAGTTGACCGTATCTACACCCACGGGCCGCCGTTTGCGTGCAGTGATATATGCCATTAGTTAGCGCTGGTTATGCCTGCAAGTTAAGTCATTCTGTGGCTATCACTATGACATACAGGGCGATTCATAGCTATTCCGTAATTTTTGTATCGATCATTATGATTCATTTCTGTTTCTACTTTCATGACTACCTAATAATTTTTTCAAATAACTACCATATCTATAGGTATAAGTTTGACTATAAGTATACCTACTAACTATAAGCATACCTACTAACTATAAGTATACCTACTAACTATAAGTATACCTACTAGCTATAAGTATACCTACTAACTATAATGATACCCGTCAAACTATAATTTGGTCCATATTTCTCTTTCTGTAATTAGTTTTTTGGATGATAAGCTTTTGTGCACACCTTTGGGACAAAATATAAAACTGTCCTCTGTAACTATAGGTAACTTGAGGTGATAATACAATTATAATGAAGCCAAGCGAAGCTAAACAAGATGGACTTGAATATACAGCCTGAAAACATTATTGGAAACGACGACAGGTACAAAGCTTAAACCTTACAAACAGAAACCATGGAATGCTGCGCGAGACACATTGTCTTGCAGTAAGACTTTCATTGGCTTTATGTTGAGCACAGTGGAGCCATAGTGGAGTAATCCTCGACAATGCCATTCACGATGGGCTTTCCGTGGATGGAATACCAAGCACCTGCGCCTAACGTAGGTCGCGACCGGGGAGCAAAGGGGAGACCATAAATACTATTAATACTTAATTAAAAAAGACACACGTTTGGCGGAAGTGACGTCAGCGTCACCTAACCTTTGTGATGGCCAACCCTTGCTGGTTGCCGTCGGTTACATAATAAACAGCGTGGCTGGAGCCGTTCTATCTCGCCTCGCACCCCACCCCCCCTCCCCTCCCGCGTGGTATCAGTCAGCCCACGTCTCGATGGACGAACCCCTGACATCGGGCGACAAAGACGAAGTCAACGCCACGAGAGACATGATACACGGACAGCGCGTATCGATTGGCTGGCTGCTGATTGATTGGCTGCTGATTGATTGGCCAGAGGGTCACCTTGTCAACCGCTTCATTTGGAGCTCAATCCTCATTCAGAGAACCAGGCTAGCTAGGCGACATTGTAAAGCTGTGGTATGGCCAACACGCACCGAGTGCTGCTGGGTCGGCGTCAGGCAATATATATTACGTTGAATATTGGCTCCGAGATGGGGCGGGGCGGGTGGGTAGGTGGGGGGGGGGGGGGGTGCCAATGAATGGGAGTTACTGGACTGCGCGACGGGAAGTATTGATTAGAAAAGGAAGAGCAACATTGTTGTTTTGCCATTGTAAGGGAAAGAAGGCCTACAGGGTCAAGTGGTTATGGTGACTCACACCAACTTATTGTACTCAAAATTTAAATCCAGCTGAAGATGAAACTACTGCTACTGCTACTAACCTGCTTGCTCCACTACCGCTACCACCATTGCTACTACTGATATAAGTAATAACAATTATTTGTAATATTGGTAATACTAGTAATGATGCTAATATATTAACAGTAATAATAATACCCTTAACTATAGGAGTGATAACAATATCCAAAAATATAGCAGTGATAATAATACCCATAAATATAGCAGTGATAATAATACCCATAAATATAGCAGTGATAATAATACCCATAAATATAGAAGTCATAATAATACCCATAAAGGCAGTGATAATAATACAAATAAATATAGCAGTGATAATAATACCCATAAATATAGCAGTGATAATAATACCCATAAATATAGCAGTGATAATAATACCCATAAATATAGCAGTGATAATAATACCCATAAATATAGAAGTCATAATAATACCCATAAAGGCAGTGATAATAATACAAATAAATATAGCAGTGATAATAATACCCATAAATATAGCAGTGATAACAATACCCATAAATATAGCAGTGATAATTATACAAATAAATATAGCAGTGATCATAATAACCATAGATATAGGAGTGATAATTATACCCATAAATATAGCAGTGATAATAATACCCATAAAGTTAGCAGTGATAACAATACCAATAAATATAGCAGTGATAATAATACCCATAATATAGCAGTGATAATAACACCCATAATATAGCAGTGATAATAATACCCATAATATAGCAGTGATAATAATACCCATAATATAGCAGTGATAATAATACCAATACATATAGTAGTGATCAGAATATCAATAATGGTAGCAATAACAATGAAAGCTGAGGGGAAAAGTAATGTACTATATTGCATCATTCGAAAATCTGTTTAGATATTATTACGTCTTCGCCAATCTTTTCATTGCCTTGTCCCCCCAAAGAAAGGCTCTCATACCACGCTATCATTGACTGTCTATTTCGGTCACTTTTGAACACACGACGTGTTAGCATTGGTTATATGGTCCAGGAATGACGTCTAATTCGGCCTTGATTGACCCTGTTTTGTCCAGTGTTCTTGCGGACCCTCACCCAGTAAATGTGAATGCGACTCCCCGGCCTTCTTACAGGTAATCCCATGGGGGTCAGACAGTCTTTTCATTGACGTCCAAGGTGAAAGTCACTTAATTACAGGCCGAACCTAGGCCTTGGGACTGGGGGATATAACTCTGCTTTCTGTGGGTTCGCCGTAGACCGCAGCTCAGATGTGAGGGGTGGGAGGGAGAATGGGAGGGGGGGGCTTTCACTGGGTAGCCACGGCGAGAAGATGGGAGACCTTGGAGTTATCGTGATTGGTCTTTTGATGCCCAGGACTAACGACCAAGTCTGGTGTTGGTTCGGGCAATTGGAGAACTAGGGAACTAGAGACCGAGATCGGTGGCTAAGGAGATGTGACGGGGCCTCAAGGGTGCTGGGGGAGCGAGGGGGGGGTGGCCCTGGTGGGGGTAAGGTAGCATGAGCAGTGAGGGTGGGGTGGCGAATCTGGGCACGGGTGACGGGGCTAGGGTGGACGGGGGGTCATATATAGGATTGAAAAACGAGATGGGTAATGGGAATTACAATTAGCGCCCCTCCTGCCATGGAGACGTTTTCTGACAGAGCGACCCTGGGTGGTGTCAGGGGGACGTCTTAAATCCAACCGCCCATAGGCGCAGCCATGGAGACGTTTTCTGGCAGAGCGCCCATGGGCGCTGCCATGGAGACGTTTTCTGGCAGAGGGCCGAGGGCCCAGAAAACGTCCCCATGGCAGCGCCCATGGGCGCTCTGCCAGAAAACGTCCCCATGGCAGCGCCCATGGGCGCTCTGCCAGAAAACGTCCCCATGGCAGCGCCCATGGAAGCTGTCATAAAGACGTTTTCTGACAGGGCGCCCGTGGGCGCAGCCATGGAGACGTTTTCTGACAGAGCGACCCTGGGTGGTGTCATGGGGACGTCTTAAATCCAACCGCCCATGGGCGCAGCCATGGAGACGTCTTCTGACCGAGCGGCCCTGGATGGTGTCATGAGGACGTCTTAAATCCAACCGCCCATTGGCGCAGCCATGGAGACGTTTTCTGACAGAGCGACCCTGGGTGGTGTCATGGGGACGTCTTAAATCCAACCGCCCATGGGCGCAGCCATGGAGACGTTTTCTGGCAGAGCGACCATGGGCGCTGCCATGGAGACGTTTTCTGGCAGAAGGCCCATGGGCGCTGCCATGGGGACGTTTTCTGACAGAGCGACCCTGGGTGGTGTCATGGGGACGTCTTAAATCCAACAGCCCATGGGCGCAGCCATGGAGACGTTTTCTGACAGAGCGACCCTAGGTGGTGTCATGGGGACGTCTTAAATCCAACCGCCCATGGGCGCAGTCATGGTGACGTTTTCTGACGGAGCGACCCTGGGTGGTGTTATGGGGACGTTTTAAATCCAACCGCCCATGGGCGCAGTCATGGTGACGTTTTCTGACGGAGCGACCCTGGGTGGTGTCATGGGGACGTTTTAAATCCAACCGCCCATGGGCGCAGCCATGGAGACGTTTTCTGGCAGAGCGCCCATGGGCGCTGCCATGGAGACGTTTTCTGGCAGAGGGCCCATGGGCGCTGCCATGGGGACGTTTTCTGGCAGAGCGCCCATGGAAGCTGTCATGGAGACGTTTTCTGGCAGAGGGCCCATGGGCGCTGCCATGGGGACGTTTTCTGGCAGAGCGCCCATGGAAGCTGTCATGGAGACGTTTTCTGATATGGCGCCCGTGGGCGCTGTCATGGAGACGTTTTCTGATATGGCGCCCGTGGGCGCTGTCATGGAAACGTTTTCTGTCAGAGCGCCGATGTCATTTATTTTATGCTGACATATCTTGTGCATGGCAAACTGACTTTAGTGCGTATGGCATCTGTGCCTTATATTTCCAAAAGTGCTGCTAGGATGGATTTATATAACATATCATGTTTTAAATAAAATAACATTTTAAAACATTAATGTAAATTATTTACGTGTTGATTAATGAACAGATATACTGATATACATGCTTCTAATATTCGACATAACAAATCTAACAGATATCTGGCACTTTTCCAATTAAAAAATTCTTATGACGTCATTATTTTGTAGTGTTGATCCTTATCTACGAATCAACAGTTAATGGTGGAACTTTGGATTGAACCCCAGTAAATTGAACTCACTTCGTGGTTCTCCTAATGATGACAGTTTTTAAGAGCGTAGCATATTTAATGCGAGAGAAAACACTCGAAAGTCGATTACGTTATTTGGGCGCCCATATGAATCACAACTGTTATGATCAGCCTCCTACGAACCCTTACAAACGCTTCGGGCGCTAATACGGAAATCTCCGGTAAGGTTGGGGCTTCACTGAAGGCTGGACCAAACCTGGGTAAAAGGGATGTTGACCGGGATATGACGGGCTATATGTATGGCATGTTGGGGACCATAGGGAGGGTGGGCGAGGTTAACTTCACTTTGCGCAGTTCAGGCCAGCAGGGGTTGACAGGCACAGAATAAAAATAGACGTAATCTGGTTAGGTTACAGTTTTCATTCGCAGCCAACATCAAGGGCCCGATAAATCAAGTATTGTTCCGTAATAGGCCTAACCAGGACCCGCCATTCTGTAAGAAAGCGACGGAGATCTAAGACATGTGGGCGCTTTATGCCACTTTTTTGTGGTCATTATCGCGAATCCATTACCTGGTGATATGCAGCTTTTGTCTGTCTGGGTTTCTGGTAATCCACATAGTCTTACTCTCTGTCTCAGGCATCCCATTAACGGGGCTCAGATTCCGTCATCGATAGAATTATAGAGCGAGGAGACGAGGTGAAATGAATCACCAGAGGCAGTCATCTTCGTAGAAATCCCAGACACTAATTATAGAAGGATGTAGTCTGCTATCTGCTATCTGCCGTTAAAGTCCCCATTGAACTCACCAGATTAAAAAACATAAAACCCTGGAGGATGGAGATAGTCTGTGGGCATGTGCACCCCCTCTTGTTGGTCGGCATTTTAGCCCAAAATGCCCCCCTCTGGAAACTGGACAATGATCGTACCTTGGAGACACATTCAAGTAGGAGCGGTGTCATGTTTACACACTACATAGAGATGTGTTTGATCTGGCTTGGCATTTTGCCGATTTGTGACGTTTTTTAGGTTTGTTTTGTGTTTCTTGAGGCATTGAAAACTCCATGAACTGGATGATTTACCTTCCTGTCGTAGTGAAATCGTCATTTCTGTGCACTTTCACTGTATAGATGAACAATCTATGTTTACATGTTCTGATGCAGCCCCATCCACGCATTTACATGAGCAAGTTCAAAACTCATGTATGATTTTTCCTAGTTAATGAGTCATAGTTACCCTTGGCAACGACGCTGCCTTACCACGTGTATTTATAACGCGTCATCGATTTCACAAGTAACTTAGCAACCAGGAAAGCTTCGGATGTCGGTTATAATTTGTATTCCTTCTGCAGCAACTAGCGATGTAACCGTCAGCCTATGGGACTCCACTGTTGAGACTCGCATATTCATACGATTATCCTAGTACATTATTACTTTAGCTTTTTACATTTCGACCAACAATACATTATAAAAGGAATAGCTTAATTAATATAACATGTGTTTGAGAGGTATCGTTTCATTAATCGATCCTTTTGGGATTGACCATTATTTCCAGCGACGATCCTGGACAAGGATCCCGAATGTCCCTCCGATCTAATGGTACCCATTCCGGCCTCAGCGCCGGCGGGCTAACCCCTAACAGAACCCCCCGAACCCTCACCCCCTGCCGCACCCCTCGCGCCCTCACCCCGAGCGCCAAACCGCAGATGATTCGCTCCAGGTAAGAGGGCGTGTGTGGCGCCCCCGTGTGTGTACTTATTAATTAAGGTGGAAGTGTCAGTATTCCTTGTTGGGCATGTTTATTAATGTGTTGTCCTGTGGTTTGCTGTCCACCCCGATACGCAGTGCGAAGGCAGGGGAGACGGGATCGCTGGGTTCGCAGACACTGCTCGTGGGTATCAGTCCCGAGCCGGCCGACCTGCAGCCAGGAGTGGCCAGTCACCACCAACAGCAGCAACACCCCGTCAGCAAGAACCCGGCCAGGGCCAGGTAGAGCGTCATGGCCGAGACCCCTTGGCCACCACCTACCCTCTCCATCCTTTAACTTGATTCACTTGACCAATCGTCATATCTCACCCTTCTCCGACAACTCGTAGATGATCGCTCGGCCATCTTCGGTGAACCACGGCCATCGTCGGTCATCCTCGGCCATCTTCACTCATCCTCGGCCATCTCCGGCCACCGACGGCCATTTTCGGTCATTCTCGGCCATCTTCGGTCATCTTCGGCTATCTTCGGTCATTCTCGGCCATCTTCCGTTATCCTCGATTATCTTCGGCCATCATCGGCCATCTTGCAGCCGTCCTCGTCCCCTATCACCGTAGTCACTCAACAACAGTTTGTTTTCGACTTACTCTTTCAGCTTTTACTAATATAGTTCTAATAATTCTGTTTTTGGTCAAATTCTTCCCAAACGGTTCTATCCAATGAGTGACCTAGAACGACTTGATTAGTGCAAACGTTGAGTAACGGAAAGAAGCTTCACAACTAAAAAAGGATTTCCAAAAAATATTACGTTTAACGAAAGAAATGATTTCGAAAAAAGCGTTGCGAAGATTCCAATTGACCAGATATATAAGCCAGTATCATTAGTATTATAGTTATTTTCCAGCCTCGTTCCTTCCTCTGTCACCATGATTAATGGGCTGAAGCCTGCGCCGCCTACTATGTAGTACTCAATAGCCTTGAGCACACACTGTTGGAGAGTTCCGGATGCAGACGTTGTCTTGATATAATATGATTTCGGTAACAAGTGTCCATCCAATAATGAATCATAAAATTTGTTCTTCGCTTATATTGTGCCATTAAGTTTGAACAAAAAAGTCGGGTAACTCTCTAACAGCATGTGTAATGAGGAGTTTTTCCCAATTCTGGGTTGAAGTCTATGTAGCAGCTGATTTTCCATACATTAATTCTTTATTCTATCTTCTCTACACGTGTGCGCATCACCAATTATATTATTGACCTTAAATGAATGATGTCTGATCTACGTACATTTGATGCGTCACGATGGCTTGCTTCTCCTAGAGACTGCATTTATCAATTTCATTCATCGCACGAATGAAGTCTTTGTTGTGTTCAAATGTATCCTCCTCATGGTCGGCCTTCACTCTCTTGTACCCTTTCATTGTAGATCCTCACATTGTAGATTTCCCTCCTGGTGGAGTTAGAAAGAAATACGTATTAATTAGAGAATAATATCATGGTGGATTATTTTGTTACTTTTACTTTAATCAATGCAATGGGCAAGGCCGAGTCTTGTTGCTTGTACCGGCAAATTGGTATTTGCAAACAATTCGCATCAACCATTAATTCCCATTCAACCATTTCTACCGTCATTGTGGTGTTGTCGATGTGTTTTTTTTATGTCTCTGGTGATTGCAAAGACGTGTATATATATACACAATAGTGATGTTTAGCTGTATACCCCAGGTTTTATATATAATCTACGCATTTAGTTGTTTCAATGGATCACGATAGACCGGTACATTATGTTATACGTTAATTGTTCTAGTCAACTGCATTAATTACTATGATAGTTACCACATAGTCGCACGTATTTACTGGGGCAGATTGCATTGCCCTATACCAGGTAATATATATCAATGACATAAACTTCTGCTACAATGAATGAATGAATAAACACATGAAGTTAGAGTTTTACTTATAGTGGTAAGAAACACATTTGCCTGATACAGCACGCGCTTGTATTCTTTGACCAATTTAGATCGTTTCTGTATGTTAAACACCCGGTAAGCATGGGTTAGAATTATTAGTTTTTAGCTATGCCAATGAATTGACAGCTAAGAAATGATAATATGGCTTCGTTTAGGATAATTCCTAACTGTATGATTATCTTCCCCTCCCCCCACCCCTCGTGCGCACTGCTTGACCCCCTGGCACCCCATCCCACAACCGTTGGCATGACAACAGATTCAGGTAACCTACATTGTTGTGATTGTACTTGGTGTATACGTTTTGTGTCTGTTATGGTGGTTGTCGGGCTTCCGTGCAAGACGCTAAAGGTTGCCGTTACCCGGTTACTACTGCGGTGGTTAATTTATCAGCGGCAGGTACAAACTCATCGAGTCTTTTCCCCCGCCTCTCTCATCTCTCCCTCTCCTCTCCCCTTTCTCCCCTCTTGTGTGTCTCTCTCGTTTCGATCCCTCTTTCATTAATGCTCTTTTGCTTCTGTCCCTCCCTGCCTTCCTGACACTTTGCTCGCCTGCCTCCCCTGTAACCCCCAGGTATCGGACACCTTGGTATCGGACACTTCCCCGTAATTTCCGCGCGGGAGAACCTTCCGCAATTAGTGATGAAGTGGCTAAGTGATAACGGGAGAAGCCCAGATAGCATATGGTTAATAACCTGGCCTTTTACACGAGAACCGAAAAAAGATCTCGCCTTGATCTTCCCACACCCCACCCCACCATACCTCACCCCACCGGAAACGAGCATGTCTCATCGCCAGGATGGCCCTCATTCAGTCCATGTCAGGTTTGTCTGGAATGACTCTGTGGAGACCCTCTAATGGGCGGCAGTGGGCAGCCCGCGCAGTGCCGGAAAACCTCGACTGGACACCGAGTCGGGGTACCCAAGGACCTTGGCCGTGACCTTGGCCATGATCTTGGCATGTGGCCCTGGCAACACTCCTCGTACCTGTGACACCGGTCGCCGAGGTGGTCCCATTAGCGGGCACTCGCCATGTGTTTTAACTGGGCGGGAGGAAGCCCTGACCATGCGACGGTCTCCCGCTCCAACCCCTCGCCTCTCACCATGGTGTCAGCGGTGGAAGAGGAGTCATAGGGGGGAGTGGGCGGGGGGGGGGGGCGTACAGTGTATATACTGGGCATTGGTGAGGGTGGATAAAGGGCACTCATCCTCCTCTACTCATCCCACAACGCTTCCCCCTCATTCTTTTGATCCACCCCTCTCCTCCCTAACCTCCCCCTCCTCTCTCCATCGTCCCCCTCCCTCATCTTTCCTCCCTCCCATACCATCCCCGTTTCACCCTCTCCTCCCTCCTCTCCCACGCTCCTCTCCATCGCCCCCTCCCTCCCTTCTTCACCCTCCCCTAAGATCACCTCTTCCCCCTCTCCTCTCTCCACCCTTTCGTCCCTCGCCCCCTACCCTCCACCCTCCCATCCCCTCCCTCCCCTCCCCTCTCCACCGTTCCATCCCCTCCCTCCTCTCCCATCCCTCCTCCCCCCCTCCCCTCTCCCCCGTCCTCTCCCCTCATCCTTATCCGCCACTCTCCGACCCCCCCCCCCTACCCCCGCCCGCCCCCGCTCCTGCCTCCTCCTTGCTCCCTCTTCTCCGTTTCCACCCCTCTCCTCCCACCCACCCGAAGAGACGTCTTAATCTCTGACACAAAGCGAGGACATACAGAGATGGAACCCTCTCCCTGAAGGATTCATGGATTCCTTTAACTGGAAGAGAAAACCTCGAGAAATTCTCTGAATAGTGATTGGGTTATCCTGGCATTTTTAGGCCCCTTCTCTGTATATTAAAGGTTAAATTAGGTCCTGGCAGGGAATTCGGTGAGCGGTTTGCGTGAGGGGATGTGAGGGGTCTATCAATGGTGAAATAAGTGGAGCTTAATTAAATTCAGTTTTGCCTGTTTACTATCATATCGCCCCCGCCCTCCCCCCCCCCCCAGCCGCGTCGTCCCTTCATCCCGGGGCCAATATATGAGCATAAAACACTCCTGCCATGTGAGGCATTGCTTGATTCGTCCCCAGCCAATCTCGCCATCGGGTCATCATTTTCACGGTTGCGAGTCTCGAGAGTTATTGAGCGCCATGGTGACACGAGCCGTACCGCTGTGCGGTGCCCACCCCCCTCCTCCTCCTCCTCAGGTTTCGACACGCAGCTGTGAGGTCCATGCTTGGGGGGAAGCGGCGACCCATCGCTACCATGACAACCAACCCGCAGTCGCCCTCAGGCGTCATGGCATCGGATATCGTCGCCTCGCTTAACCGACACAAAGGTGGCGCGAAACAGATATCTGAAGGTATTTTATCGCTCCTAACCACATGTCATAAAAATCGAATGCCATTCTAGATATTCCCATATCTCGCATACTTATGACGTAATCCTGCACAGTTATGACGTAATCCTGCGCAATTATGACGTAATCCTGCGCAGTAATGACGTAGTTACGGAATGATATAACTTTCTCTGTCCCATATACATATATAGAAACTATTCTTTTGTTGTTTCGCTTTCAGAATATTGGTATACTTGGTGACCCAAGGTAATTAATTGAACATTGGAGTCAGACGCTCTTGCGCAGTAAACTATTGTGCTACCATGATAGATGAATTCTGTTTCCACCGTTTCACCGTTTTCAGAAGACCTCCTGGGTAAATTTACCTTCTCCTCCACAAGCTACTCCGTGCTGGAAAGCGCTGGGGTAATAGACATAGAGGTCATCTTCCATCGAAACGTGCCTTCGTAAGTACACTTATATGTACATTTATACCTGTATCTATATCGATAAGCTTGTAGAAATAGAATTAAGTGGGTGAGTCATAGGGGTGGGTGGAGTGGATTAGCAGAGAGACACTGCATCTATACATACACTGTCTGCTGGACAATGTACGTCACCGCCGCCTCGTCGACTCTGCCTCCGCCCCGCCCCCCGCCCACGCCTCCCCTTTTTGCGTCATATCGTTTGTGCCTAAGCCGATGGGCCCAGGAATATTACGACACATGTCTGACCAACTAGCATGACCGAAAACTGATTTACTTTACGCTGGAAATCGTTCAAAGCACACAAGAAAAAAGAAAGTCGCACCCACTCTTACCACTTGCCAACAATGGTGTCTGTAGCAAGTGTAAATACTCGATGACTGCTGTGGCTGTGGCCCTAGTTTTCTGGCATCCGATTTCTGGTCCCCTGGTCTGTGGTCTCTGGAATCTGGTATTTGATTTCTCTTACTCTGGTCTGTATGGTCGAAAGCTGATCTGTGGTCCAGAGCTGGTCTCTAGTCATCGACTCCTTCGCAGCGTGCCGCTGTTTTTTCCCACTTGTATCTGCGGCCCAAAAAGTCAGTTTGCACGTGTCTCACGTTAATCTTTGTCGACAGGTCAAGGGCCAATGATCAAGTTCTGTCTTTATTATTCCCTATGAATGGGAGGAAGGGTCGCTCCTATGAATGGGAGGAAGGGTCGCTCCTATGAATGGGAGGAAGGGTCGCTCCTATGAATGGGAGGAAGGGTCGCTCCTATGAATGGGAGGAAGGGTTGCACCTATGAATGGGAGGAAGGGTCGCTCCTATGAATGGGAGGAAGGGTCGCTCCTATGAATGGGAGGAAGGGTCGCTCCTATGAATGGGAGGAAGGGTCGCTCCTATGAATGGGAGGAAGGGTCGCTCCTATGAATGGGAGGAAGGGTCGCTCCTATGAATGGGAGGAAGGCTCGCTTCTATGAATGGGAGGAAGGGTCGCTCCTATGAATGGGAGGAAGGGTCGCTCCTATGAATGGGAGGAAGGGTTGCACCTATGAATGGGAGGAAGGGTCGCTCCTATGAATGGGAGGAAGGGTCGCTCCTATGAATGGGAGGAAGGGTCGCTCCTATGAATGGGACGAAAGGGTCGCTCCTATGAATGGGACGAAAGGGTCGCTCCTATGAATGGGAGGAAGGGTCGCTCCTATGAATGGGAGGAAGGGTTGCACCTATGAATGGGAGGAAGGGTCGCTCCTATGAATGGGAGGAAGGGTCGCTCCTATGAATGGGAGGAAGGGTCGCTCCTATGAATGGGAGGAAGGGTCGCTCTTATGAATGGGAGGAAGGGTCGCTCCTATGAATGGGAGGAAGGGTCGTTCCTATGAATGGGAGGAAGGGTCGCTTCTATGAATGGGAGGAAGGGTCGCTCCTATGAATGGGAGGAAGGGTCGCTCCTATGAATGGGAGGAAGGGTCGCTCCTATGAATGGGAGGAAGGGTCGCTCCTATGAATGGGAGGAAGGGTCGCTCCTATGAATGGGAGGAAGGGTCGCTTCTATGAATGGGAGGAAGGGTCGCTCCTATGAATGGGAGGAAGGGTCGCTCCTATAAATGGGAGGAAGGGTCGCTCCTATGAATGGGAGGAAGGGTCGCTCCTATGAATGGGAGGAAGGGTCGCTCCTATGAATGGGAGGAAGGGTCGCTCCTATGAATGGGAGGAAGGGTCGCTCCTATGAATGGGAGGAAGGGTCGCTCCTATAAATGGGAGGAAGGGTCGCTCCTATGAATGGGAGGAAGGGTCGCTCCTATAAATGGGAGGAAGGGTCGCTCCTATGAATATGAAGAAGAGTCGCTACTATGAATGGGAGGAATGTTGCCATGGTACCCCAGTGTCTACACGGAGGAGAGCGGAGGGTTTCCATGGTACCCCACTGCCGACATGGAGGAGAGTGGTTGATTGTCATGGTACCCCACTGCCGACATGGAGGAGAGTGGTTGGTTGTCATGGTACCCCACTGCCGACATGGAGGAGAGTGGTTGGTTGTCATGGTACCCCAGTGCCGACATGGAGGAGAGTGGTTGGTTGTCATGGTACCCCAATGCCGACATGGAGGAGAGTGGTTGGTTGTCATGGTACCCCAGTGCCGACATGGAGGAGAGTGGTTGGTTGTCATGGTACCCCAGTGCCGACATGGAGGAGAGTGGTTGGTTGTCATGGTACCCCACTGCCGACATGGAGGAGAGTGGTTGGTTGTCATGGTACCCCAGTGCCGACATAGAGGAGAGTGGTTGGTTGTCATGGTACCCCAGTGCCGACATGGAGGAGAGTGGTTGGTTGTCATGGTACCCCAGTGCCGACATGGAGGAGAGTGGTTGGTTGTCATGGTACCCCACTGCCGACATGGAGGAGAGTGGTTGGTTGTCATGGTACCCCAGTGCCAACATGGAGGAGAGTGGTTGGTTGTCATGGTACCCCAGTGCCGACATGGAGGAGAGTGGTTGGTTGTCATGGTACCCCACTGCCGACATGGAGGAGAGTGGTTGGTTGTCATGGTACCCCACTGCCGACATGGAGGAGAGTGGTTGGTTGTCATGGTACCCCAGTGCCGACATGGAGGAGAGTGGTTGGTTGTCATGGTACCCTAGTGGCTACATGGAGGAGAGTGGTTGTTTGCATGGTACCCCAGTGGCTACATGGAAGAGAGCGAAGGGTTGTCATGGTACCCCAGTGCCGACATGAAAGAGAGCGGGGGGTTGCCATGGCACATCACTGCCGACGTAAGGGAGAGCGCTGCGTTGCTATGACACCTTGATGCTGACATGAACAAGGTCGGGGGTTGCCATGACACCCTGATCCGATGTGAACGTTAAACATATCATGACTCAAAGCACGTCACATGTTTTATGGCAATTTCCTTAATGCACTGGTGTTTGTATCCACAGTGAAGTAGCCTGCTCACACCCCTGAACCACCGTTCTCAGCTTGGCTCTGGGCGCCCGACATGAAAGCCTTGGTCGGTTTCATGTCTCAGAGCAGTGGCCTGAACAGACCCATCGATTACACTTAACCCCGCACCTTCTGTAGTCATGCATTAAGAACATTGATTCTCCGCTCCGAGCTTACCAGCGACGTGAGGTTTATGAAAACCGATTGTTTGTCATCTCCTGTTGGAGATTAAGTTGCCATTAGCAACTTGCATCACCAGCTACACACGTCAGTAACAAACGCCATCGTTTTAAGCCGCATCGTAACAGAATAAAAGGTTCTAATAAATGTGATATTGATATGGACATACATTAACATCATGCAGTGGCAGCGGTCAAATGGACATTTGACAGCATTAAGAACTGACCATATATGGCAATAGATATAACATGATGTTTGTTCCTTTATGAGCAATGGTTCTTCCAGGTAAAACCTTGTTGGGGCCACGTATGATTAGCTCAGTAAGCAGCACAGTTAACTGTGGAATAATTGATTCCGTGTCCATCACCCATAGTCTGGCTGATGATCACAGCACGGCTACCATCACTCAGCCAGTCCATGGCTCCACCCTATACCGTCCTCACCATTGACGCGATATAGGGTCATCATACCGTCCTCACCATTGACGCGATATAGGGTCATCATATATTAAAGTGTCCTGTTCAGAGCAATCAACCAATACAAATCAATGAGGAACCTTGACCCGTCTGTATTCAAGGATGTGTACACAAGGATGGCTCGAAACACCAGTCTATTCACCCATATGCTTGGCCATACATTTGGCGACAACTGGATTTCCCTGAACAACCCGGTCATCGATTTTTCACCTCCTCCTTGTTCATGGGGCATTGGTGTATAGCACACAGACATGTAGACCGCCATGGAGGGAGTAACTGCCGACCCTTCATTAAGCATTAGGCTTGTTTCGCCTTCCAACACGCGATGACGGCTGAGTCGCTTACGACGGACATGTGATTGGCCTGGGGTACTTGAGGACCCCCCCCCCACCCATCCCCACCCCCACCCCGCATCCCCCACCAACTCCCATTGCTCATTCGGCCGTCTCTGTCAGTCCTAAGTAATGGCTAGGTCCTTTCCTGTCTGTCCAGCCGGTATCGCCATCTTGACTTTGACTAAAATGATACATCAAAGCGACAACGGGACTCCACCTTAAGGCTATGAAATAGAAAGAAGATATTCCAGGATTACAAACAGACACTCCGTGTTCTATTAAAATCTCCCTGTATCCTATAGCATGTATTCTATTAGAATATACCTGTATCCTATAGTCTGTATTCTATTAAAATCTCCCTGTATCCTATAGTCTGTATGCTATTAGAATCTTCCTGTATCCTATAGTCTGTATTATATTCGAATCACCCTGTATCCTAAAGCATGTATTCTATTAGAATATCCCTGTATCCTATAGTCTGTATTCTATTAGAATCTCCCTGTATCCTAGTCTGTACTCTATTAGAATATCCCTGTATCCTATAGTCTGTATTCTATTAGAATCTCCCTGTATCCTAAAGCATGTATTCTATTAGAATATCCCTGTATCCTATAGTCTGTATTCTATTAGAATCTCCCTGTATCCTAGTCTGTACTCTATTAGAATATCCCTGTATCCTATAGTCGGTATTCTATTGCAAGCTCCCGGTATTTGCAGAATCTCCCAATATTCTATCAGAATCTCCAGGTATTCTTGCCCAGTGCTCCATACAATCTGTACTTTCTTATGAAATTCCATCACTCATGTCCGCTCTAGGGTGTTATATCTTGGGTTGCAGACGTGGCCTGGCCTCTGGTTGGATCACGTGTCCTCTGTAAGGCGGCTCAGCCCGATGGCATTGCCTTCCGGGACGTCGCGGGAAACATAATATTTACATGCAAAAAGCATGTAAATTCTCTTTGGGCCAAACAATGAATTTGAGACCGACAGCAGCCCCCCCCCCCCATCCGCCTCCTCCTCTCTTATTCGCAAAGTAAAGGCTGCCCTTTAGGACATAAGCAATAGGACTACGTGACGATCATTGGACCCACCGGTGGTTGCATATCCCGAAACCTTGCAGGCAACCTCTAATGGCTATAGGTCTTTCTTTGTACTGACAACGTCTGTTCAGTGTGCGGTGGCCAATCCGTATCTACTCCATGCGTCTACTCAATGTGCGGTGGCCAATCCGTATCTACTCCAGGCGTCTACTCAGTGTGCGGTGGCCAATCCGTATCTACTCCAGGCGTCTGTTCAGTAAAGGTGTGCGGTGACCAATCCGTGTCTACTCCAGACGTCTGTTCAGTGTAGGTGTGCGGTGGCCAATCCGTATCTACTCCATGCGTCTGCTCAGTGTAGGTGTGCGGTGGCCAATCCGTATCTACTCCATGCGTCTGCTCAGTGTGGGGTGGCCAATCCGTATTTACTCCAGGCGTCTGTTCAGTGTAGGTGTGCGGTGGCCAATCCGTATCTACTCCAGGTGTCTGTTCAGTGTAGGTGTGCGGTGGCCAATCCGTATCTACTCCAGGCGTCTGTTCAGTGTGCGGTGGCCAATCCGTATCTACTCCAGGCGTCTGCTCAGTGTGCGGTGGCCAATCCGTATCTACTCCAGGCGTCTGTTCAGTGTAGGTGTGCGGTGGCCAATCGGTATCTACTCCAGGCGTCTGTTCAGTGTGCGGTGGCCAATCCGTATCTACTCAAGGCGTCTGCTCTGTGTGCGGTGGCCAATCCGTATCTACTCCAGGCGTCTGTTCAGTGTAGGTGTGCGGTGGCCAATCCGTATCTACTCCATGCGTCTGCTCAGTGTGCGGTGACCAATCCGTATCTACTCCAAGCGTCTGTTCAGTGTAGGTGTGCGGTGGCCAATCTGTATCTACTCCAGGTGTCTGTTCAGTGTAGGTGGGCGGTGGCCAATCCGTATCTACTCCAGGCGTCTGCTCAGTGTGCGGTGGCCAATCCGTATCTACTCCAGGCGTCAGTTCAGTCTAGGTGTACGGTGGCCAATCCGTTTCTACTCCATGCGTCTGCTCTATATGCGGTGGTCAATCCGTATCTACTCCAGGCGTCTGCTCAGTGTGCGGTGGACAATCCGTATCTACTCCAGGCGTCTGTTCAGTGTGCGGTGGCCAATCCGTATCTACTCCAGGCGTCTGTTCAGTGTGCGGTGGCCAACCCGTATCTACTCCAGGCGTCTGTTCAGTGTAGGTGTGCGGTGGTCAATCCGTATCTACTCCAGGCGTCTGTTCAGTGTAGGTGTGCGGTGGCCAATCCGTATCTACTCCAGGCGTCTACTCAGTGTGCGGTGGCCAATCCGTATCTACTCCAGGCGTCTACTTAGTGTGCGGTGGCCAATCCGTATCTACTTCAGGCGTCTACTCAGTGTGCCGTGGCCAATCCGTATCTACTCCATGCGTCTGCTCTATATGCGGTGGTCAATCCGTATCTACTCCATGCGTCTGCTCTATATGCGGTGGTCAATCCGTATCTACTCCAGGCGTCTGCTCAGTGTGCGGTGGCCAATCCGTATCTACTCCAGGCGTCTGTTCAGTGTAGGTGTGCGGTGGCCAATCCGTATCTACTCCAGGCGTCTGCTCAGTGTGCGGTGGCCAATCCGTATCTACTCAAGGCGTCTGCTCAGTGTGGGGTGGCCAATCTGTATCTACTCCAGGCGTCTGTTCAGTGTAGGTGTGCGGTGGCCAGTTCGTATCTGCTCCAGTCTTCTGTTCAGTGTTGGTGTGCGGTGGCCAATCCGTATCTACTCCAGGCGTCTGTTCAGTGTAGGTGTGCGGTGGCCAACCCGTATCTACTCCAGGCGTCTGTTCAGTGTAGGTGTGCGGTGGCCAGTTCGTATCTGCTCCAGTCTTCTGTTCAGTGTTGGTGTGCGGTGGCCAATCCGTATCTACTCCAGGCGTCTGTTCAGTGTAGGTGTGCGGTGGCCAACCCGTATCTACTCCAGGCGTCTGTTCAGTGTAGGTGTGCGGTGGCCAGTTCGTATCTGCTCCAGTCTTCTGTTCAGTGTTGGTGTGCGGTGGCCAATCCGTATCTACTCCAGGCGTCTGTTCAGTGTAGGTGTGCCGTGGCCAATCCGTATCTACTCCAGGCGTCTGTTCAGTGTAGGTGTGCGGTGGCCAGTTCGTATCTGCTCCAGTCTTCTGTTCAGTGTTGGTGTGCGGTGGCCAATCCGTATCTACTCCAGGCGTCTGTTCAGTGTAGGTGTGCGGTGGCCAACCCGTATCTACTCCAGGCGTCTGTTCAGTGTAGGTGTGCGGTGGCCAGTTCGTATCTGCTCCAGTCTTCTGTTCAGTGTTGGTGTGCGGTGGCCAATCCGTATCTACTCCAGGCGTCTGTTCAGTGTAGGTGTGCGGTGGCCAACCCGTATCTACTCCAGGCGTCTGTTCAGTGTAGGTGTGCGGTGGCCAGTTCGTATCTGCTCCAGTCTTCTGTTCAGTGTTGGTGTGCGGTGGCCAATCCGTATCTACTCCAGGCGTCTGTTCAGTGTAGGTGTGCGGTGGCCAACCCGTATCTACTCCAGGCGTCTGTTCAGTGTAGGTGTGCGGTGGCCAGTTCGTACCTGCTCCAGTCTTCTGTTCAGTGTTGGTGTGCGGTGGCCAATCCGTATCTACTCCAGGCGTCTGCTCAGTGTGCGGTGGCCAATCCGTATCTACTCCAGGCGTCTGTTCAGTGTAGGTGTGCGGTGGCCAATCCGTATCTACTCCAGGCGTCTGCTCAGTGTGCGGTGGCCAATCCGTATCTACTCCAGGCGTCTGTTCAGTGTAGGTGTGCGGTGGCCAGTTCGTATCTGCTCCAGTCTTCTGTTAGTGTTGGTGTGCGGTGGCCAATCCGTATCTACTCCAGGCGTCTGCTCAGTGTGCGGTGGCCAATCCGTATCTACTCCAGGCGTCTGTTCAGTGTGCGGTGGCCAATCCGTATCTACTCCAGGCGTCTGTTCAGTGTGCGGTGGCCAATCTGTATCTACTCCAGGCGTCTGCTCTATATGCGGTGGCCAATCTGTATCTACTCCAGGCGTCTGTTCAGTGTACGTTGGCCAATCTGTATCTACTCCAGGCGTCTGCTCTATATGCGGTGGCCAATCTGTATCTACTCCAGGCGTCTGTTCAGTGTGCGGTGGCCAATCTGTATCTACTCCAGGCGTCTGCTCAGTGTGCGGTGGCCAATCTGTATCTACTCCAGGCGTCTGTTCAGTGTACGTTGGCCAATCTGTATCTACTCCAGGCGTCTGCTCTATATGCGGTGGCCAATCCGTATCTACTCAAGGCGTCTGTTCAGTGTGCGGTGGCCAATCTGTATCTACTCCAGGCGTCTGCTCAGTGTGCGGTGGCCAATCTGTATCTACTCCAGGCGCTGACGTCATCGCCATTGGAGAAGGCATCATTGGAGGCATTATCGAATTATGGCTCAGCTATGTTGATCCGCACGTTGTGACCCGCTGGAAACCTGTCACTCATCCACAGCACGTCTGACTGACGAGAGAGAGTGGGAGGGGCGGGGGGCGAGAGGGGTGGAGAAGAAACAGAATGACGTTGATGCGGCTAGCTGTGTGCTTTCTTGTCCACGAAATTAATATGCAATTAAATTAAATTATAAAATAATCCCTTAAACCCAATGCGAAATCATGTCCATAGTTAAAAAATTTCCAGGTCCATATTTTTGTTATCGTATACTTGAACTTTGTTAAACCGAAACTTCTGTAAACCAATAGGATCCGGCCTCAATTATTTACTTCCCTAACCAATCCTCACATGTTTCCTTTATTTAACACATCTTGACCGGTCAGTGTTTAATTCACACGCCTAGAATATCTGCTTCATTTCACCCGAAAGCTATAATCTACAAACGTAGTCATACATCAGACACACAGTCTTTGCCTTACTTCACAGGATGTCTGTTTATTTCACACAATATCTGCTTCACACCTTTATCGCTACAATATATCCATCTCACAGATCAGTCATGCGGTCAGATGCTTTATATCGCATGCCTTCTGCCACATTTCCTTTAAACACATTCACATTCAGTTGTATACCCCCCCCCCCTGTATATATGGTATCAGTCCCATCACCCCTGGTGAGCGCTATGTGACAAGCCAGTACAATGGGGTTTTTTGCAGGTGCTACGTTTAATTAGTCTCACAGTAACAGCTGCGTCTGAGAGAACAAAACCTCGCGGGGTTGAGAGGTGCGAAACAATATTAATATGTCACCCTTCGGTATGTCACCGCAGCACAAGAGAGTGGCAAAAACCAGAGCGAACATGTCGAAAAAAGAAACAGGGGTGCGACAAGCATGGTGGGGGGAGGAGGGGGAGGGGGAGGGGGGGGGGGTGAAGCTGAGGGGGGTAGGGGGGAGGGTGGGGGGGGGGGGGTTACGCTGTGTATTTACCGCCATCGGGCATTGCACTCTGTGTGACTCGGCAGTCCGGCACGAAAACAGAAGAAAAAGAGGATAACGAAAGGCGAGAGTAGAAGGGGGAGAAGACGGAGGAGTGAGAAGGAGAGGGACGGGGAGTAGGAGCAGGAGGAGAGGAGAGAAGGTGGGGAGGAACAGGAGGAGCAGAGAGAAAGGGGGGTGAGCAAAGGGAGCAGAAATAGGGGCGGAGGGGTGAAGAGGAGGAGGAGAAGTGAAGGGCAGCAGGAAAAAAAGTGATGCGGGAAGAAGTAGGGGAGAAATATAGGGGTTAAAAACCGAACACTAATAAGGCGTTAAAGGCGGTACTAACGATTGTAAGGTCACAGGTGCGCTTGCTCGGATGTTCTCATTGTAGGATGACAGGACATGGAAGATATAATTACTGACAAAGCCCCCACTACTGATAATTACGACTTAGGGAGATCGCTATGATGATTATCAAATATGCAAGGCTCTGCGTCGGGAATAATGGAGCGACTGGAACAAAACAGATACATTGTCGGCACTACAAATAGTGCCGTGTATCGTCTACTGCCGTACTAAGTGATATGTACTCAGTCCATTGGGAGCCCGCGCCTAATTGATGGCCGCTACCAGACCAGAACATCAATGGTTCAGGTGGTAGAAGAAGGATATATTTCTCGCAATAATTGCGTATTTATATTGTTGGAATGGGAAGATCCATGGCGTGTGACAAACACAAAGTAGTACGACATAGAACCCCATCCATGCCATCAAACACGCGTATTGTCCTATACAATCTCGGTGATATCATACATGTCCCCATCCAAATTTCGTGTCGTGTCGTTTTTTAGTCTGTTTTATTATTCATTACCTGTGTTTTTGTCTTTTCTGTTTCAGGTCGAAACAAAAAGTGGCTGTAAGTACGATTTATGGTAAACAACACGACTTACGGAAAAAATGCACAAAATAATGTTCGTATGTAGCTTGGCGTGTACATTGTTTTCATGTTTTATTTCATTATTTATACTCATCACTGTTCCACGTGTAATCTACGGATTTCAGCACCGAACTGACAATTCCGATCATCCTCCATGACTTAACATACTATTTAATCCAACAAAACTGGTGCATAGAAATGGGAGGTATGGAGACAAGTACAGACATATCACCATCTTTGGTCTGTAAGCAGACGGGTACAGACTTATATCGCCATACATATCGTAAATATGGGGTCATTATTTCCCTGAGCCATGTAGCCTACACACCAGGGGTGCTACCAGGGGGGGGGGGGGGGGTGCATGCTGGTCATTCGTGTATTGCACGCAATGGCGAAATAAACTCAAAAGTCAAAAATCAGGTGAATATTATGAAGTCTTCTCTTTCTCTCCTTCTCCCTTCTAACTATTGTTTCTCCTTTCCCCTCTCTCTCCCGCTAGGTCTTTCTCATCTCCCCTCCCATCTCTCTCTCTGGCTTCCAGATGCATGCTCCTTGCCTCTATCTCTCTCTTTCTCTATCTCACTTGATATATCTCACTCTCTGTCTCTACCTCTCTCTGGCCACCTGAGAGCCTAACGGCACGTGGATCGGTGGTTCGCGCCCCGCTGTGGCCATGTCTGTCTGTGTGGTCGCAGGATAAAGATTCCATGTCCTTTTTCGTAAAGAGTAGGGGGGTATCCCCGGGGACATGGCTCCACTCTCCCTTTCTTCTCCCATTGACGCGTTATGACCAGTGGTTAAAGCGGCTTCTCTCTCCGTCTCCACCTCACGCTCCATAATACAGTCGGTGGATCACTTGAGTGATACATCCACCTCTCCGTGCCTATATATATTGGTGTCTTGCAGAACGGATACGTTAAGGTGGGTAACGGGAAGGCCGCTACCAATGGGATGCCGCCCGTCGAGAAGGAGAAGGAGACATCCTTCGCCAACCCGGCCATGGAGGGCGGGGCCCACACCGGAGTCGTTACCGTGGAGTACGAGACGAGAGAAGGGTCGGCCCGGATAGACAAGGACTTCAAGTTCGGACAGGGAAAACTGGTGGGCCTACGTGTATCACCTTAAATTATGGTCGAGGTTTTAATGCTGATGCCCCGCCTCCCCTCTCCTCGTCAATCAGTTGCTGTTACGGTCGTCAACTTTGTCTTAACCGTCCCGTCCTCCTGTCCCGCTTGTCAGTATTCATCGGACCCCCCACCCCCCGCGCCCCCTAGCGGACCCGACGAGATGAATGAATGATTGACCCGCGCGTGAATCCATTCTGAATCCATTGTGAAGCCGCGATCGTAACGTACCGGTGAAAACTGCCTGTGGTGTCACAAGTCCTCAAGCTGATGGCGATAGTATTCAGTGTCCCAGCGCGATGCCTACTTACAGTTTAAGTTTCCTCATTCTAAGAAAACTATTGCGTGAACAGTTTTGGGGGCTTTTCACCGGGAAACCAGACAATCTACTTAGCTTAGCGTTCAGAAGGTTTGCGTAGCCTTAAGTAGCCGGACCGGCTGGTGGGATGGATCATTCATAAGCCACTTCTACGCGGCACATCTACTTAGCACTAAGTGGAACATTAAATTTTGTCGACCGATTATCGGGTTCAAAATGGATAAGTTTTCACTTAAAAGGTGGTTTACTTTATTAAAAAAGTGCTTTAACTTTTCGTGCTATACCGCCCCCTACCGGCCGTATTCATAATCTCCTCGTAAGTTACGCAGGAAAAGTGCATTTTTTTCTTAGCCTCACCAGCTCGTTGTGGTGGTGCTCATGATTAAGAAATTCTTTTTAATATAATTTTAGCATTTTCTTAATTCAGAAAATCAACTTCTTGGGTCAAATCCTCAACTTAGCGCTTTTGAATGTTTAGCGGCATAGCCTAAGTGGCGGTTATGAATATGTTCTCGTTCAATGCAACATGGCAACGCACGGACATATTGCCGATTTTGACAAACCCTGCCCGCCAAGAGCTACAAGACAAAGCCACCACGACCACCCAATGAGTCAGTGCATATAAGTATTGAAGTGTATATAGCCTCAGTACTGTCCGAAATGACTCATTATTGACACAGTACTATGCAAACGGCCACGCATCTTGTAAAAATTGCGTATCTTGTATCTTGTATAGCGTACACGTATCTTGCAAAAATTACTGAACAAAGTTTTAAATTATGACTTTTGATCAGACTCATTGCTGGTCTTTGATTTTGATTCTCTATCTTTCTCGTTTGTTTTGCTATAACGATGTCGCTGCAGGTTTTCGCCGAGACTGAGACCCGTCAGACAATCACTGTGGCCATCATTAACGACGACCAATACGAGGCAGATGTGGACTTCTATGTATTGTTGAGGAACCCGACAGGGGAGGCTGCAGTCGGAGACCCCAGCGTTGCCAGGGTCACCATCATTGACGACGATGGTCAGTTTGTAACTATGGCGACAGTCAAGGTCTCTTTTTTTTCAGTCTGTAAATACGGAGACGATCTCATTTTGTCAGTCTAACTACGGAGACAATCTCATTCTCTTTGTTAGACTGTAAGTTTGGAAAGATTATCCGTCGGCCTGTCAGTTTGTAACTATGGTGACAAACCCATCAAAACCTAGTGGCATTAGTATATCTAAACTGACACTGAACGAAATGATGGATAAACACAGCACACAACCACAAAATTTGCCATCGTATCTGCTTACTTGACCATAAAGTAAACACCGGTCACCAGCCAGTCCACATAATGAACTTGATAGCTTGAGGCCGGGAACCAGTCAGCCCACATAATGAACTTGATAGCTTGAGGCCGGGAACCAGTCAGCCCACATAATGAACTTGATAGCTTGAGGCCGGGAACCAGCCAGTCCACATAATGAACTTGATAGCTTGAGGCCGGGAACCAGTCAGCCCACATAATGAACTTCATAGCTTGAGGCCGGGAACCAGCCTATCCACATAATGAACTTGATAGCTTGAGGCCGGGAACCAGCCAGTCTACATAATGAACTTGATAGCTTGAGGCCGGGAACCAGCCAGTCCACATAATAAACTTGATAGCTTGAGGCCGGGAACCAGCCAGTCCACATAATGAACTTGATAGCTTGAGGCCGGGAACCAGCCAGTCCACATGATGAACTTGATAGCTTGAGGCCGGGAACCAGTCAGCTCACATAATGAACTTGATAGCTTGAGGCCGGGAACCAGTCAGCTCACATAATGAACTTGATAGCTTGAGGCCGGGAACCAGTCAACTCACATAATGAGCGAAATCGATCGACAGAGGGAGCCACTTCAATATGTTCGGCGGAACAAACCAGGACTATGTCCTGAACTAATTGACCGGGAACCAGGCAGTACCACTAAGACTAGGCCATTGAATTGTCCGTCTCAAACCAACGAATCGATATTGTATCTCGAGATATTTCAAACATCGACAGAAATGTAAAACACAACGGATGGCAACTAATTTCATATTAAACTTTTCCTGATAGTGACAAATATACAGTTAAAACAGTTTTTTTTCAAAGCAAAACATTGAAATCTGCGGTCATGTATCAGATATTGTGTTAGTTCAGGTGAAAGAGTGCGAAAGCACTTTTTTTAGTATTTGACTATATATACTGCTAAATTAATCCTCGAGTTTGCGAAATAACCAAAAAGAGAAAAGGTCCCCACACTTCGTGAGTAAGATGCCATTAGGTAACTCCTGACCCTCCCATGAGGCGTCCCGTTACCACGTAACCATTGTGGAACGCCCTGATGCCTCGCGACTGGCCTCCCAGACAGATGCTGCATTATTAATAACAGTTTTTTGTCTCCAAATGCAAATATGTGTTTTAACGGCGTTGGTCTGTCAATGAATACACAATACAGCCCTGGAAACAATGTCCCCTGACGGCAGTAGCTTTATTTACGCTCGATGGTGCGTCATCACGCGGTTGAACGCTCAGCATTATGCGACAGATGTGTGCGGTCAAAGTTATGTTAATTTGTCGCGCTGTGGTGATGTCAGGGGACATCAGACGAGGAAGGCACGTGCCTGCGGGCAAGGCGTCCTGGACGGGAATCCCGTATTTACGTAATGTAGACATACATTAGTAATTTGAGTCTGGGAACCCTCTGTTGTAATGAAGGTATATAAAAACGCCCTAGGAAATGGAATCTATTATCATAGCCTCCCATTGTAATTATATTTTCACAGGGTTAAGCATATCACGTAACTGATAAAAAACGGTGATTAATTGGCTTTGTTCAGTATTTTGCAGGCAATGCTTGGCCTGAATGCCGTGAGAATAATATTCATGTTTGTGACTTTCTTTGAACCCCGACTGGGTTGTAAGGCTCATAAATTTTGTCGGTTACTGGACATGTCTCCTAAAATCTGGCAATTGGAATACAATTGGCCCACAATAACAGTAATAAGATACGTATTAAGGCCATGAAAATGTTAATTGTTAATGCAAATATGTAGAGACTGGTGGAGGATATAATTGTCTCACACGTACGAGTAGACTTACATTGGAACGATTGAGAGGGATTCGCGGAAACAAATACATCCTGTTTGGCTCCCTTCGTGTCACTCTCACGGCATGGTTCTTATTATCTGATCATCTGTGAATTAGGGGTAGCAGATTACCCAAATGACGTCATTATATTCCGCCTACCGGCTGGTAAAAAGCGTGTCAAAATTTTCTGTCTGAATTACGTTTTTTATAAGTTAATTACTTGTCCATGATCCGGCGCACGGACAAA
The DNA here is from genome assembly GCA_964019135.1 of Arenicola marina. Taxonomy (NCBI): domain Eukaryota; kingdom Metazoa; phylum Annelida; class Polychaeta; family Arenicolidae; genus Arenicola; species Arenicola marina. The sequence goes on from OZ025255.1 coordinate 27,898,596, forward strand.
AAGTACGTGACTCGAGGCGCTAATCAATTCCGCCAGTGCAAGTCGCTGTAACACTGCAGACCTTAGAACAAAAATTCGAAAAAAAAATGTAATTGCGACGCCGGAAAGAACACAGTAAGTTTAAATAATGTCTTTGGGAAGCTGCGAAGACTGAGATGAACGCAGGATGTCACCATGTTTTTTTCTTGTATCTGTATCCGCGGCTGAACTGTATCGCAGGACGGTGTAGGGTTAACCATTATGCGGGCTACAGACACAATGGAGTATGAAGAGAGTCAGTCGTGCGGGGAGGGGGAGGGAGGGAGGGAGGGGGGGGGGTACGGGGTAGCTGTAGAATACTGTTGGTCATCAGAACGTCCACGGAAGGATCGTGTCGCTGGGACATGCTACCACCAATTGGCGTTGACACTTATTGACAAAACACTGTATATGGATGGGGCTCATATCTCAAGCCAAATCAATCTTTCATACACATCGCGTCATTCATCATGAAATGCTACAGGTATCGCCCCCCCTTCACTCTTCCCTTTCTCCCTCCTTGACATTGACAGAGCCGGGCGAGTTTGAGTTTGCGGCGCCGCAGTACTACGGAGACCTGAAGGTCGGTGTCATCCAGGCGGACGTGATACGGCAGAAGGGCTGCGACGGCTCCGTCACCTTGGAGTATTCAACGATGTAAGTCTCACCTTTCAACTAACGGTTAAACTGTCGATACAGGCAGTAATACAACCGTTGATACAACCGTTGATACAACCGTTGATACAAGCGTTGATACAACCGGTGATACAACCGTTGATACAACCGTTGATACAACCGTTGATCCAACCTTTAATACAACCCTTGATACAACTGTTGATACAACCGTTGATACAACCTTTAATACAACCGTTGATACAACCGGGGATACAACCGGGGATACAACTGTCGATACAACCGTTGATACAACCTTTAATGCAACCGTTGATACAACCGTTGATACAACCGTTGATACAACCGGTGATACAACTGTCGATACAACCGTTGATACAACCGTTGATACAACCGTTGATACAACCTTTAATGCAACCGTTGATACAACGGCTTTGACGGTATTCACATGTTTGCCACGGTGAAGTGCTAGTCATAGATATTACTGTTATGTGACTTCAGAACGGGCGAACCATATTATTGACGAGGAACGTAACATTGCCAGAGACAGTATTTAGACCCATTCCAAGGCTACCGGAATATGTAACTCTCTGACAGTCAATATCTTATTTAACGCATCTGTAGGGTCAGTGGGGTTGGTGGGGGGAGGGGGGGGGGGCATGCAATCTGACGAGGTAACCTTGGCGGCCAAATGGGATATACACGCTGTCCAGCATGGGTTTCTCTGGCCTGTGGCATTGTGTGTGGCGACGACAAAAGGTTATGTGGGGCGGCTTCCGTTCCTGTAAAGGCCAGGAATCCCGGCTGTGTAGGGCAATAGTTACTTGACATAAGCAGTGCCGTCAAGCGTCTGACGTCACTACAATGACTGCTTCGGCCATCACAATGACCCGCCACTGCCATCACCCCCACGCCACTGCCATCACTTCCGCCACTGCCATCACCCCCGCCACTGCCATCACCCCCACGCCACTGCCATCACTTCCGCCACTGCCATCACCCCGCCACTGCCATCACCCCCACGCCACGGCCATCACTTCCGCCACTGCCATCACTTCCGCCACTGCCGCCACTGCCATCACTTCCGCCACTGCCGCCACTGCCATCAGCCCACGCCACTGCCATCACTTCCGCCACTGCCATCACTTCCGCCACTGCCATCACCCCCGCCACTGCCGCCACTGCCATCAGCCCACGCCACTGCCATCACCCCGCCACTGCCATCACTTCCGCCACTGCCATCACCCCCGCCACTGCCATCACCCCCACGCCACTGCCATCACCCCCATGCCACTGCCATCACTTCCGCCACTGCCATCACTTCCGCCACTGCCGCCACCCCGCCACTGCCGCCACTGCCATCAGCCCACGCCACTGCCATCACTTCCGCCACTGCCATCACCCCCGCCACTGCCGCCACTGCCATCACCCCCGCCACTGCCGCCACTGCCATCAGCCCACGCCACTGCCATCACTCCCGCCACTGCCGCCACTGCCATCAGCCCACGCCACTGCCATCACTTCCGCCACTGCCATCACCCCCGCCACTGCCGCCACTGCCATCAGCCCACGCCACTGCCATCACTTCCGCCACTGCCATCACTTCCGCCACTGCCATCACCCCCGCCACTGCCGCCACTGCCATCAGCCCACGCCACTGCCATCACCCCGCCACTGCCATCACTTCCGCCTCTGCCATCACCCCCACGCAACTGCCATCACTTCCGCCACTGCCATCACCCCCGCCACTGCCATCACCCCCACGCCACTGCCATCACCCCCATGCCACTGCCATCACTTCCGCCACTGCCATCACTTCCGCCACTGCCGCCACCCCGCCACTGCCGCCACTGCCATCACCCCCACGCCACTGCCATCACCCCCGCCACTGCCGCCACTGCCGCCACTGCCATCACCCCCACGCCACTGCCATCACCCCACGCCACTGCCATCACCCCCACGCCACTGCCATCACCCCACGCCACTGCCATCACTTCCGCCACTGCCATCACCCCCGCCACTGCCATCACCCCCGCCACTGCCATCACCCCCGCCACTGCCGCCACTGCCATCAGCCCACGCCACTGCCATCACTTCCGCCACTGCCATCACCCCCGCCACTTCCGCCACTGCTATCACCCCACGCCACTGCCATCACTTCCGCCACTGCCATCACCCCCGCCACTGCCATCACCCCGCCACTGCCATCACCCCGCCACTGCCATCCCTTCCGCCACTGCCATCAGCCCACGCCACTGCCATCACCCCGCCACTGCCATCACTTCCGCCACTGCCATCAGCCCACGCCACTGCCATCACCCCGCCACTGCCATCACTTCCGCCACTGCCATCAGCCCCGCCACTGCCATCACTCTCACCACTGCCATCACCCCCGCCACTGCCATCACCCCCGCTACTGCCATCACCCACGCCACTGCCATCACCCCCGCCACTGCCGCCACTGCCACCACCCCGCCACTGCCATCACCCCACGCCACTGCCATCACTCCCGCCACTGCCATCACCCCCGCCACTGCCATCAGCCCACGCCACTGCCATCACTCCCGCCACTGCCATCACCCCACGCCACTGCCATCAGCCCACGCCACTGCCATCACCCCGCCACTGCCATCATCCCCGCCACTGCCATCAACCCACGCCACTGCCATCACTCCCGCCACTGCCATCACCCCACGCCACTGCCATCAGCCCACGCCACTGCCATCACCCCGCCACTGCCGCCACTGCCATCACCCCACGCCACTGCCATCACTCCCGCCACTGCCATCACCCCCGCCACTGCCATCAGCCCACGCCACTGCCATCACCCCGCCACTGCCGCCACTGCCATCACCCCCGCCACTGCCATCACTCCCGCCACTGCCATCACCCCCACGCCACTGCCATCACTTCCGCCACTGCCATCACCCCGCCACTGCTGCCACTGCCATCACCCCCGCCACTGCCATCAGCCCACGCCACTGCCATCACCCCACCACTGCCATCACCCCCGCCACTGCCATCAGCCCACGCCACTGCCATCACCCCGCCACTGCCATCACCCCCGCCACTACCATCAGCCCACGCCACTGCCATCACCCCGCCACTGCCATCACCCCCGCCACTGCCATCACTTCCGCCACTGCCATCACCCCCGCCACTGCCGCCACTGCCATCAGCCCACGCCACTGCCATCACCCCGCCACTGCCATCACCCCCGCCACTGCCATCACTTCCGCCACTGCCATCACCCCCGCCACTGCCGCCACTGCCATCAGCCCACGCCACTGCCATCACCCCGCCACTGCCATCACCCCCGCCACTGCCATCACTTCCGCCACTGCCATCACCCCCGCCACTGCCGCCACTGCCATCAGCCCACGCCACTGCCATCACTCCCGCCACTGCCATCACCCCGCCACTGCCATCACCCCCGCCACTGCCGCCACTGCCATCAGCCCCCGCCACTGCCATCACTCCCGCCACTGCCATCACTTCCGCCACTGCCGCCACTGCCATCAGCCCACGCCACTGCCATCACCCCACCACTGCCATCACCCCCGCCACTGCCGCCACTGCCATCAGCCCCCGCCACTGCCATCACTCCCGCCACTGCCATCACCCCGCCACTGCCATCACCCCCACGCCACTGCCATCACTCCCGCCACTGCCATCATCCCCGCCACTGCCATCACCCCCGCCACTGCCATCATACCCGCCACAATCACCACCACGTCCAGTATTAGCCCCATCAACATCACACACCCCACCCCCCATCATCTTCATCCCCACCTAACCCCCATCATCTCCTCCCCACCCCCATCATCGCCACCCCACCCCCACCATCTCCACCCCACTTACCATCATCTCCACCTAACCCCCATCATCTCCAACCCAACCCCCCATCAGCTCTACCCCCACCCCCCATCATCTCCTCCCCACCCCCATCATCTCCACCCCACCCTCCATCATCTTCACCCCACCCACCATCATCTCCACCCCACCCCCCATCATCTTCACCCCACCCACCATCATCTTCACCCCACCCATCATCCCCACCCCACCCCCATCAAGTCCACCACACCCCCATTATCTCCTCCCCACCCCCATCATCTCCACCCCACCCCCACCATCTCCACCCCCCCCCCATCATCTCCGGCCCACCCTCCATCAGCTCCACCCCACCCCCATCATCACCATCTCACCCCACTCCTATCATCTCCACCCCAGCCCCCCCTCATCACCACCCCCACCCCCATCATCTCCACACCCCCCTCCCTCATCACCACCCCACCCCGCATCCTCTCCACCCCACCCCACCCTCCATCATCTCCACTCCAACCCTCCATCATCTCCACCCCACCCTCCATCATCTTCACCCCCACCTCACCCCATCATCTCCACCCCACCCTCCATCATCTTCACCCCCACCCCATCCATCATCTCCACTCCAACCCTCCATCATCTCCACCCCACCCTCCATCATCCCGACCCCCACCCCCACCCCCACCCACCCTCACCCCCCACTGTGGCCGTACACCCCCCAATGTAAGTGACCGTACATGAGACAGAGAAGTGTCACTGAGCCCGCTGCTTACAGAGACGGCACGGCCCGGGGCGGGGACGTCATCGGCCCAGGCTCCGACTACAAGCGGTCGGATGGCGTTCTCCATTTCCAACACAACGAGACCAGCAAAACCATCTCCATTGAGTGCAACAAGGACTGTCAGGTCAGCGAAAACAACTGCAATCACAACTTGGTTATGTGGTGATCGACCTACGTAGGCCGTTCATAAGGCATGTGTCCCTTGACAAATACTTCTCGACTAGGAAGATGCATTTTCTGTATGAGCAGCTTTAAATCTGGCCGACGCCTAACTACTAGATTCACTACCTATTATAACATAACTCAAATAAGGTAAAATAAGATGAATAACTTTGATTTGATTCCCGGTGCGGTATATAGCATCACCTTGCCCCTGTACACCACGACTTGTAATTCTTGATATTGTGATTGTGATCGTAAAACTTGCTTTCTTCATGGATATATTGTATCTGCAGCGAGACTTAAAACAAGTTGCATTTATTAATCATCAGGGACAACTGAAACACTTGCTCCGCCGTGTAAAACCATACCCTGTCTGGCCTTGGGAACCATCGGGATTCTCCATTATGAGTGGGCGAGCGGTTTCATTTCACAGCGCCCGTGGCGTACGGCCGGAAATAAGCTTCTGCCAGTTATACACCAGCACCAAGCGTGTTCTCGATCCCTGGGATGAGGGGGGGAGGGGGGGGGGTGACATTGAGTCGTGTACAGGGCTGGCTCTACCAGTTATACACCAGCACCAAGCGTGTTCTCAATCCCTGGGGTGAGGGGGGGGGGAGGGGGGGTGACATTGAGTCGTGTACAGGGCTGGCTCTACCAGTTATACACCAGCGCCAAGAGTGTTCGCAATCCCTGGGGTGAGGGGGGGGGGGATGACATTGAGTCGTGTACAGGGCTGGGTCTACCAGTTATACACCAGCACCAAGCGCGTTCTCAATCCCTGGGGTGAGGGGGGGGGTGACATTGAGTCGTGTACAGGGCTGGCTCTACCAGTTATACACCAGCACCAAGCGTGTTCTCAATCCATGGGGTGAGGGGGTGACATTGAGTCGTGTACAGACCGTCGCTACAGACCACAAATCGAACGGGTAATCATTGACTAAACGAGGGGTTGGAATCGGCCTTGCCCACCGACATTCACCGCTGTGGTTTGAGACTGCAGGGTCCCCAGACAGGAAGGTACCTATCTCAGAGGGGTGGGGATCTCCACCCTTCCTACTATTACCCCCTCCCCACCACCACCCCTCACCCCCCGAGGGTCGTACCCCTGGCCCCCGGGGACATAACCTCTGTCCCCTTCCCCCACAATGTAAGCCTACTCCCACACCAAACGCCCACTGTACTGTCCTTGTGATGACACGCACTAACAATGCCAATCAAATCATATGCCCCCCTACCCCCCCCCCCCCCCACCGCCCTCTGCCTTATTACCGGCCCACCCTCCCACGTGTCGCTGGCTTATCGTTTGTCCCTCCAGAGCTGGCCCCGTCCCTGTGGTGTGCATGGTAACCAGTGGCGTCTGCCCGCCACACACGTGCAAACTATAGCTGCCAGCCACATGTCATCTTCCAATACCAGTGAATACACCGCGCTGGTTCACATCTCTCACCAATGAGTCGTCTTTCAAATGAAGATACCACCAATCGACCCGGACCCCATCCTCCGTCAGTCTCACCTGTCCCCGAACACTGCCCAGACCCTCCCCTCTCTTCCTATTTGCACTTAACAATTATATATATATATATACTTCTGTATATAAAGAGTTTTTCACTTGTATTCTCAGCCGTTTAGTATACGTTTTTCATTTCAAATCTTGCTTATCCATCTTCAATAATACCCTCCACATCATTGTGTTTCATGAATGTCTATTTGTATTTATTTTTTAATTGTTCTTACATGGAGTTCCATGCTTAGCACTCAACACATGATAAACCTGCAATCTAATTCAGTAATTATATGTTCACCCGTATTTTTATTTTTGTATTTCCATAATAATGTTACAGTACACGGTACATCAAAAAACAAGATTTCAGATCCACAATGAAAGCGTGATATTACCGTACATTATTAGGTAGATCAACGACAATGTTTCATACCCCCAAGAAAGCCCGATATCTCTAATATTCATTAGATATCACACATCATGGGTTCCCATTTGCTCTTAAATATACTGACAAAAATGGCTTTTGTTCAACCGCGGATTTTTTCACCGCATAGTAATATTTAACACTATTGATGGCACTTTGATAATTTGGAATCTGTGTGACCCATTTACAATTATTATAGACTATTTCTTCACTGTTAACACTAAATGATATAAGAATCGACTATATTGTGAGGTAACTACTCCCAGTCTGATCGATTGCATGGATAATTCGAGTACCAGATTTTGGTCTGCATCGTTTATTCAATTTGTTATTTTGTTCCGCACAGGCTTGACAAATATACAACTGTACAATAAATGGTCAATAGTTTCGATTCAATACCACAGAACACACACATATCAGAGCTCACAAATTTACATTTTATGTAAAAAGGTATTGGTTACTAATGCTCTATGAAGTATAAGATACCGGAAGCTCCTCAATGGTTCATTGACAGTGGCGGTTATTGGTAGTTTGTAGATATATTCTAACTCTATTTGTGATCCCGATATTTCTGCCCACTTCGTTTCATTAACAATGTTATACGGCAGAGACTCCGCGAATACATTACGCAGATGCTTACACAGGAGTTTTGTGTAAATACTGGATGTAACGGATGCCGGTTTCATATGCAGTACGGAACATTGTTCTTTCCAGTCTCTTGGCACAGAGTGCATAAAACCATAAAAATTAATGAAAGTCTCTTTTATATCTGTGTGCACAGTTTTTCTATCATAGAAAGAGTCCATTTTCATCCACATTTTCATTAACAAAAATAAAATAAATTCTTCTTTTCGTCGTAAGGAATTTCCATTAATTTTGTCATAAAATAGGTGTTCAACGGAGGATATTCTACAACCTTTATATCAACCTAGCAGGTTTGCCTAAAGAGGTACCACGATTTTACTACATCGGCCCAGAATGGGTTACTCATCAACGCAAAGTTACCAAGAAGACTGTAAATCCGATTCCCAACATAGTACCTTTTCGCCACATATGGTGCTACAGAACAAGTCTTGCCAGGCTCCCCCACATCGAATAAATTTTGGTACCTAACATATTTAAAGCCTGTGACATTGCTTCAGTATGTGGAAGATTGATTCCGCCCAACTGGGCCATTTACGCTGACGACGTGCGCATGCGCAGCGAATTTTCTTGCTATAGAAATATCGCTTGTATGCTAGAGAAATATAGGTTAGGGCCAGGGTTACGGTTCAGGCTCTGGTTAGGGTTAGTGGCATAAAAGAAGCGCGGCCGGACAGGACATTATGTTACACCGGCATTTCTAAGATATAATTCGTTTTCGTCTAACAGAATAAAAGTATCATCAGCATATTGCTCAATTTTTTATTGTTTCCCTTCAATCTCAATACCTGTTATTGTGTTATATCTGTTTTAGTTGCCATGGCCAGAAGCTTAATATAAAATATAACTAAATATGGTGACAGTGGGTCCCCTTGTCTGCATCCTCTACTGAGGAGAAACATTGCGAGAACAACCTTCACCCCTGAAATTTCCCACTAATCCACTAATTGCCAATATTAGCTAAATTGTCACCAAACCAGCCTTCCTCCCCCCCCCCCCCCACCGCCCCCCGACCCAACACCACCACTCCTTCCCCGCTGGAGTGTGTTTGGTTGGTGGCCCCAGGCCAGGAAGGCCCCCGGGGCCCTAGTTACCCTAGTACTGACCCCCGCCGTGGCACTTATCCCCGGACCGGACCAGTCGATGACTGTATACTGACCGTAGCAAGCCATGGAGCCCCCGCGGTGGCCCCGCGGGGTGGGGTGGGGCGGAGGGGGTGGTATAGCCCCCGGTCCTTTGAGACCCAGAGAGGTACATTTGACCGGGTAAAACGGACCGATCATAGATTTTCGGGCGGGCGCTTTCCTTGGTAGGATCACGTGGTCACGTCCCATCATCGAGTTTTCTTCACGAAGGCGAGTGAGGTGGGCTTCCTAGGGGCCCCCCGGGGGGGGGGGGGGCGGTGGTCACCATGCGGGCGGCGACAGAATGAGAGCTCAGACAATGGAGAGTGTATGGTGAATGGGTGGATATTCCAAACATGTGTGCCATACGACAAACGATAACGAAACGATAAACACTTTTACGCGGTGATAAAAACAGGTAAACCGTAGGTTCTACCGCAGGTCCTATATGAAGCAGACATGTGTTCCAAACACGTTCTTTTCTCATGGACAGTTTATGGGCGGATTTCTATAGTGAACTGAAGCTGGCGTTATTAATTAACGGCGCTCCGGGTCTTGTTGCTACGTGTCGGCATGACTGTTTACACACACACCGGCAGAACCATTAGCACCCCCGTAGAGCCCGGGGCGTCACGCCACGTCTGATGGGTGGCAAATTACTATGACGACAAGGCACGAATACGTGCGCAAAGTGTCACACGGGGCCACGAGATGGCGCCACTAAAACACCCCGCTACACCGCCAAGCCATCGGTCAGCAATACAAGGCCGAGCGGTCGCACCGTCATCTGGTAAATGGGGCTGCAGTATGACTTCGGCGCCTCCGCCATTTTGTCACCTCATAGAAGACTGATGATTTTCGGCAGATGCCGTGTCTATATACGTGTTATGTCTATATTGTGCAGGTGCCATGTCATTACGTCGTCTGTCATGTCCCCGGGGCGAGCTGTCCAAAATGGTGCGGGTGCGGAGTGGGCGTCCGGGCGGGTCGGGTGTCATGCCGTAGATGTATCCGTGACTGTGGACAGAACAAAGAACAACATGGTTCGCTTTACCTACTGCACACCCTGTTCCCCTTGACCAACAGTGCCATAGGTAGACACACCGAATCATACCGCCCCCCCCCCCCTCCCCCCTTCCCCCACCTCCGTTGCGCTTCCCCGGGCGTCACCCATCATACCTCTCACCGTTACCAAATGTCCGGGACCTGAGAGCCTAAACGGCACGTGGATCGGTGGTCTGAGGGAGGGGGGGGGGGGGATTTGTCGCCACGAACACCGGCGGTATCGTCACCATCCGGTGTCACTCGGTGTCACGTCCACAGCGTCCATGACACGCGAGAGGGTTGTCGTCAGCTGTCGTGCTGTCACCACACGGCTGCAGGGTATAGCGGCCATGCGCGCCAAGTCGGCAGTTCAGGGTACGAATCCCGGTTGAGACATCATATTTTTATATAAATTAACCTCCAGATTCACTCTTATATCGATAACCTCTTATACCTGGATCCCAGGTATCCCCTGGGCCCCTCGATCCCTTGTACCCTTAATCCCCTGCACCCCTTGAACCCGGCATCTCCTTGATCCCGTGTACCCTTTGATCCCCTGCGTCCCTTGATCCCCGGTATCTCTTGATCCCATTTCCCCTTGAGCCCCTGAACCCATTTATCCCATGTACCCCTTGGTCCCGTGCACCCATTGATGCTGGATCGCATGTACCATTTGATCCCCTGTACCCCTTGATCCCCGGCATCTCTTGATCCCATATACCCCTTGATCCCCTGCACTCCTTGATCCCCTGTGCCCCTTGATCCCCTGCACTCCTTGATCCCCTGTGCCCCTTGATCCCCTGCACCCCTTGATCCCTTGCAGCCGTTGATCCCTGTACCCCTTCATCCCCTGCACTCCTTGATCCCCTGTACCCCTTGATCCCCTGTACCCCTTGATCTCCTATACCCGTTGATCCCTGTACCCCTTCATCCCCTGCACTCCTTGATCCCCTGTACCCCTTCATCCCCTGTACCCCTTGATCCCCTGTACCCCTTGATCTCCTATACCCGTTGATCCCTGTACCCACCATTATGACATGCATTGTATTTTACTTCCTGTGTTTTTCAACGTCGACTTACGCATGTCCGTAAAGCTGATCGATGTCGTCTTCTTCTGCTCTTTATTCAGGGTTCGAAAAACTTCATCATCACTCTGAAAAACCCCAGCCTGGGAGCCAAGATAGGTGGCCATAGCGCTACTGTGGCCAACATATCGACAGGTAAGACACTCTCTGTGGCGCGGTGCCTGGTGGCGCGATTCTCGACCCCTGATGGCGCGGTGCCTGGTGGCGCGGTGCACGATCCCTGATGGCGCGGTGCCTGGTGGCGTGGTGCACGACCCCTGGTGGCGCGGTGCCTGGTGGCGCGGTGCACGACCCCTGATGGCGCGGTACACGACCCCTAGTGGCGCGGTGCACGACCCCTGGTGGCGCGGTACACGACCCCTGGTGGCGCGGTGCACGACCCCTGGTGGCGCGGTGCACGACCCCTGGTGGCGCGGTGCCTGGTGGCGCGGTGCACGACCCCTGGTGGCGCGGTACACGACCCCTGATGGCGCGGTGCCTGGTGGCGCGGTGCACGACCCCTGGTGGCGCGGTACACGACCCCTGGTGGCGCGGCGCACGACCCCTGGTGGCGCGGTACACGACCCCTGGTGGCACGGTGCACGACCCCTGGTGGCGCGGTGCACGACCCCTGATAGCGCGGTGCCTGGTGGCGCGGTGCACGACCCCTGGTGGCGCGGTGCCTGGTGGCGCGGTGCACGACCCCTGATGGCGCGGTGCCTGGTGGCGCGATTCTCGACCCCTGATGGCGCGGTGCCTGGTGGCGCGGCGCACGACCCCTGGTGGCGCGGTACACGACCCCTGGTGGCGCGGTGCCTGGTGGCGTGGTGCACGACCCCTGATGGCGCGGTACACGACCCCTGGTGGCGCGGCGCACGACCCCTGGTGGCGCGGTGCACGACCCCTGATGGCGCGGTGCCTGGTGGCGCGGTGCACGACCCCTGATGGCGCGGTACACGACCCCTGGTGGCGCGGCGCACGACCCCTGGTGGCGCGGTACACGACCCCTGGTGGCGCGGTGCACGACCCCTGGTGGCGCGGTGCACGACCCCTGGTGGCGCGGCGCACGACCCCTGGTAGCGCGGTGCACGACCTCTGGTGGCGCGGTGCACGACCCCTGGTGGCGCGGTACACGACCCCTGGTGGCGCGGTACACGACCCCTGGTGGCGCGGTACACGACCCCTAGTGGCGCGGTACACGACCCCTGATGGCGCGGTACACGACCCCTGGTGGCGCGGTACACGACCCCTGGTGGCGCGGTACACGACCCCTGGTGGCGCGGTGCACGACCCCTGGTGGCGCGGTGCACGACTCCTGGTGGCGCGGTACACGACCCCTGGTGGCGCGGTGCCTGGTGGCGCGGTGCACGACCCCTGGTGGCGCGGTGCACGACCCCTGGTGGCGCGGCGCACGACCCCTGGTGGCGCGGTGCACGGCCCCTGGTGGCGCGGTGCACGACCCCTGGTGGCGCGGTGCACGACCCCTGGTGGCGCGGTGCACGACCCCTGGTGGCGCGGTACACGACCCCTGGTGGCGCGGTGCACGACCCCTGGTGGCGCGGCGCACGACCCCTGGTGGCGCGGTACACGACCCCTGGTGGCGCGGTACACGACCCCTGGTGGCGCGGCGCACGACCCCTGGTGGCGCGGTGCACGACCCCTGGTGGCGCGGCGCACGACCCCTGGTGGCGCGGTGCACGACCCCTGGTGGCGCGGTGCACGACCCCTGGTGGCGCGGTACACGTACTGGTCTCCCTCGCCAAGGTTTTTGACAAACCTACTTACACACCAATCGCTGTGATTTTAATGGTTGTTGTCAGCCGTTTGTGTAACAAACCATTAATAATGCCTTCTACTGTCACTACAACATTTTAGCATCTGAATAAATCAGATTTAATGAGAATATACCGGTCTTTCGTAAACCAAGACGATCGGCATAGTGTCAGTTAAATTAGATTCGCCATTTTATCTCTCTGGACATATCGAGGGTTCTTCTTGTGGCGTAAACCTACGGCTATAGATTATGCTATATTTAAGCATTTTCTATACATCATTTACATCAAAAGTAACGACTAAACATGTACGTGGTCATGTTGTTTTGTTTCTACGCATGCCTCCCATCAAGTTCACACTCTAATTACAATCACAATAGGTCATAAGGGGTGAAATGTTGTTATATAATATTGATGAATGGCAGTTTAAACAGAACTTCCCCTCAGTAAGATGGCTTTGGAACACGCTTGCTGCACACACATGTGGTCACCGTTGTAATTCTGTGCTTGCTGAATAGAGGAGCGTGCGGGCGGTGATTCACTTTAGGGATAAAGGTCCACAGTGGCGACCCCTGGTCTAATATTGCCGCAGAACTGGGGCTATATAGGTGCAAGAAAGGCAGCCACTCCTCAAACCTGTGGGAGTCTTAGCGATGTGCACCGCGGGAGGACTGAGAGGGTCTTAGAGTAATATTAATGGATTGACTTTGTCGGGGTGTTAGTTTAATGAGAGAAGGGGTTATTGAGGTTAATACTGAATCGATTGGTCCCGTGTGAGAATATAAAGACTGATGAGGTAAGCGTCCACAGTCGGGGAGGGGTGGGAGGGGGATTAATACTGTGCGAACCTCTTATTTCCTGATCGCTTTGAGATTCTCTTGAAAAGAAATGTAATGCACGAATCAATATTAGGCATTAGGAGAGGAGGAGGAAGGAGGGTGGTTGAGTTGGGGGGGGGGAGGGGGGGTGGTCGCAGAGGGTAGTGGCCGCGTAAGGGGAGGGGTGTGGAGTTTGTACCAGACGCGCAGAATGCCAGGGTGTATGTAGAGTGGGTGATCTCATAAAATTGGAGGCTAAGTGATGGATGTGGAAGGAAATGTAGGTCTTCATAGCGTGTCGAGCAGCTAGACAAAGTAAGCTTATCAGGAGAGAATCTAGAAAGCAAACAATTGTCGCCTCACGCTTGCGGATTTTTTTCTGTTTCGGACCTGTTTCTCGGTCATCATGGACAAATCAATTATGCCCCCTCCCTCCCGCCAATTATTTGCCGAAGGTTAGTTCTTCAAATCGATGCACGACAAGATCTGTTGTTCTATACACTTTCAGTTACTATCCGTGATAAAAGCTGTGCGATATTAAGTCATAAAAGGTGTCGCTCTACTTGACTTAATATCGTTTATGTCGTAATATCGACATAATGTCGATATTTTATCGACAGATAATTTCGACATAAATGATGTAATATTGTTTATATCGATATAACATCAAGATGAAGTCGGCTGATATTAATTTCTTTCTGTTGCGGGCTATCTGCAGTCCTTATGTTGTTGATGGGTGGCTATGTAAAGCTATCACAGAAAAAAACCTATTGGCATGAATACAAGGGGGAAACGGGGTGTCTTAGTCTGAGTTTTTGTTAGGGAATTCGGAAGCCATATCTACCCCGACCCCACTTCCTTACACTTACCTGTATCGGTTTGTGTGGCCTGTCTACCTTCTGTCGTTTTAACCTCGTAACAGATCCTATCTGAATAGCGTGTTCTGGTAACACCTGGTTACTAGCTAGGTCGAATCCAAAATGCCCACGCGGAACGTATGTTAGAACCCAAAACGTCAGACCTTGGTAGAATGAAATGCACAGTTTTAAGTTTGACTTCCACCATCCCGGTTATTGCCAACACTGTGCGTAACGTTTCTGAAGGAGACGGGGCCGGGCCACTTAATTGGGGTTAAAGAAATGTTTGACTGACAATTATAGTGACCTCTTGGAGGCCGAAATTCGCGAATAAGGCGCAGGAAAATATGTAGAGTAGAAGGTTCCAAGGGATTCATAGCCCCCCTTAATAGATACGGCGATCGAAGCAGAATGTGAAACTGTACATTTGCTCCCAGATGGCGCAGGCTGTATGGTAGGTCTACGATGTTTTTGTCACTATGACCGTTTGGGTCTTAACGAACGTATACGAGTGCATCATTACTCGTGAGCGTATAATAGCTTAGGTAGAGTGTATACTATATGTGCAAAGTACAGATCGCACGACGAATGCGAACTGATTGAAAGTATGTGACCTGTCTGTTACGCAGGCTGATATGTTATATTGATCGCATGGAGGTGTCACATATCTTTATTAACCGACTGTAGTGAAACTATCATTGCATCATAACGTACCCATAAAGCACCTGCTGCCAATGATGGTATAAAAGATGTGTGTGACAATAGGTGTTTAAACCCTGTGTTTTTGTATCTCTTCGTTCGCCACATGGATAGTCTGTGATACAGGTATATCCGACCTGCTAACCCCAGCCTATCCAGTTGTAGAGATACCTTATATATAATATAAGTTTCATCCCTATCATTAATAGTGGTTTTCTCCAATCTTCTTCCTTTGCGCTATCAGTGGTCCGTCTGTACGCCTTGATATGCTTCTTGTTTTACCACATATACCTTTTATTGTCTTGATCAGTACTGCCTAGCTATTGTGACAACTGATGCTTTGGCTCCCATACCTTCCATCAACAATGCGCAACACTATATTAAAGTTGCATGTGGAGTTGTTTCGCTGTTTTTGAATGCCAAATTTGCGTATAAGAACACAAACCTAAGGCCTTAAGGTTCATAACAGACAATAAACACCTACCATATCGCTCACCAATTATCTGCCAATGAGCAAAACATTTCAAATTCATGAATTGTCCGCCACAAAAATGAAAACTTGTGCTGATTTGAAACGTCATAAACATGTGTACACAAGTCGTTTACCGGTGCCACCGACAGGGGGCCCAAGCGCTAAATTATATGAGACAATAGAAGCGTCCGGAGCGCCACTTTTCTTTGGCGGTGGCCGTTGACACTGCTTGTGGTCAAAGGTAACATTTCCTGTTTATGTTTATTTTGGTACAGCCGTTGCAACGGTCAGTTCCACATGTAACTTTAATTATCCTCGGTTACCCTTTAATTGTAAATACACCTCTAAGTGCCTCACTTCTACGTCCGCTTTCGTGGCTTGTGACGCGTTTTCCAATTAGTCATATAGCTAGTTGTGCTTATTCATAATATCTCCACGTGCTTGCTTCTAAATGCATCGGCTTATGTGACGACCCTATTTGAATTTCACTAATTCGGTGCGTGGTATTTTACTAGTTCGCATCCTCATTATTGTAGTATAGTATTTTGTTACGTGTAAAGTATGTCTCGAATCGGGTTTCCTCCAGTAAGGGCCGCCTCTGGTGTCACATGTATGTCTAGCGACATGTATAGCACAGCCAAACATCGGCGTTGATTAGTTAAGCTGTCAGCAGATGTTTCTCGGCGCATATTAGAAGAAAGCGTTACCCCCGGGCGTTATCAGTATACATGGAAGAACGACCATTTTATATCTTTTCTGGCAGGATGAAATCATGTAACTATACTGCGGAAAACATCAGCATTTTTGCAATCAATAAAAGTCATTGAAACTGTTTTCAACTTTATTAGCAATATAGTTTTTGTAGAGCCTTACATCCCCTGCAACTAATCGTGCATCTGTTAACTAACAGCTAGAAGATGAAGTAACTAAACTCGGTCTTTCCTATGATATGTATTTCCTGCCCGATAACCTTAGCTACTAACGACACACAACGTTTAGTGAATTCCCCAATATCGCCTCGATACAAGGCGGTGGAAAAGCCCTGGATAGCTAAATATTATATATCATATTTGACTTTGGGATTGCAGATGAACTCTCGGATCGCTTGGCGGGTATTCTAGACGAGGAGGATGAAAATATCACGTGGCGGGAACAGTTTCAGAAGTGAGTGGTGCGCACAAGGTGAAGCTTTAAAGCTACTTAAACCACAGCCATGATGACACAGAAAAATATCTCTATTGTTTCTATAGAAAATATGTTTTTATAGACTGTTTGTATAAATACAAATATATAAGACTTACTATGCAACACAGTATTTTTTTTTACATTTTTTTTTCTATGTCATCAACACTTGAAATTTTTGTTTACCCCTTAACGTCAAGATATATGACAAAGCATACATAAGCTGGAGAAGCCTAAATTATTAGCGCCCTTTAAAGGCATGAACGAAATCATAAAGAATGATAAAGATTAGATGTCTGGGCCTTCTTAGTCCACGAAGGGATGTACACGTGGGATAATAAAGAGGGTGAAGAGGTGTCCAATTTAGAAAAGAAGTCCTTTAGCCACTTGACAATGTCGACTTAATTAGTCTTCATTTGCTCGATTTTAACAGTGAAATATTTACGCAATGTAGTCGTACGAACCCCGTGTTCATCTCCCCGCCCCTTCACCCTCCCTGCGTACCCCCTTGGCGTGTCCATGCACAGTGCAATAGTTGTAACGCCGTGCTATCGGTCGCCTCCTAACACCCGCCGCCTTGCCCGTTGCCATGCCGACAGCGCCATGACGTTGGAGGGCGGTACTGACGAGAACGGCCAAGCGGTCCCCCTCAAGTGGTATGACTACCTGCTTCACTTCCTCTCCTTCCTCTGGAAGGTCATCTTCGCCTGTATCCCACCCAAGTAAGTCATCAACACCTATCAGACCATCGTATCATAAATACGACACGTCATTATATATATAAAATGAAACCTCAATTGTAAAAAAAAATTGCTATATTTTATAACATGTTACGTTAAATGCAGGAGCGTATGCAGGAATTCTTACATTGGGGAGCATAACCAAATGTGTGTAAACGCCTGAGATGTATGTAGCCGTCGTCCTCGTTACATACTATTTGCACGCTTTTAAATCGTATATATATATAAATTATATCAAAGAAAGAACACATAAACTACGAAGCTTGATGCATTGTAATCTATAAGGCCAGGAAGAGGCGAATGGGACACATAATTTGAAAAGGTAGGCTGCAAAGATACAAACTTAGGCGTCTCAAAGGGAGGGGGGGGCACAGATATACCATAGAGTCTGAAAGGGAGCCACGAGCCCCCCCCCCCCCCCCCCCGCCGCCACTGGACACGCCCATGAAATGTAATAATATTCATTTGTCTCTAAAAAATATTAAATGTCTGGTTACCCCCCCCCCCCCCCGCCCCGCCGCCCTCCTGTGTCTAGGCACTACTTGGGCGCTTGGCCGGCTTTCTTCGTGTCCCTGGCCTTTATCGGTGGACTGACGGCGATCATCAAGCAGCTGGGAGACCTGGTGGGGTGTGTCCTGGGTATCGAGGCTAGTGTCACCGGGATCACCATCATCGCCCTAGGAACCTCGCTCCCGGACACCTTCGCCAGCCGCACCGCGGCGCTGCACGACGAGGGCGCGGACGCTGCCATTGGCAACGTCACTGGTAACTATGACAACCATATATATATATATTCAGTTGTATACATTTAAAAGGGCATTAGTATTTTTTATTCTTTTAAATAGCTTTTTTTATTTCTGTTTCTCTCGGTTGGGTTTTGACAGTGTCAATTTTGTCTTCATTTGCTCCATTTTAACAGTGAAATATTCACTATATTATATTTATATATATATATATATTCAATATTAATTAACGATATAGCTTTCATTAGCGGCAATAGCTTTTGGGGTACTTTTGAATGATGGCAGGAGAGCATGTATATTCACCTCTTTGATCTACGAGCAAATCACTCGTTGTCTCGATGAGTCAATCAGTCATGACTATTATAGATTATAAAACATCATCGTCTGAAAATAGAGACATGGCCTTTTGTGTGCTTACCTTGTGTGCATACCTATCTAACTGACCACAACCGGTATCGCATGAATGCATTCATATCCGCTGAAACAGTAGTTGAAACCTTTATTTATTACCTAATAGTTAAACATCTATGAATAATTAATTAATCAAATATCTGGCAAATATTTCGCGAAATATATCTTCAGTTTAAGAATGTAATAATTTCATGTATTGGCCCATTTCTTCCCAACAGGCAGTAACAGTGTGAACGTGTTTGTGGGTCTGGGTTTGCCGTGGGTGATCAGCTCCATGTACGCCCTGGGCAAAGGGGTCAAGTACGAAGTCAGCACCAACAACCTGGTCCAGTCAGTCGTGGTCTTCACCATCGCCGGCACCATATGTATCTTCTTTCTGCTCTTCCGTCGAAAGGTCAGTCACCTTGCCACCCTAACGTAGTTTCTAATAAGTTCTGTGTGTATTTACTTGGAGTTTTCTGGTGACAAGTCCTGTATATTTAGCCGGCTTGTCCATAACCTTGAGTTCCCAATGATAAGTCCTGTATCTTTATCCAGCTTGTACATATTATAACCTTGGGTTTCCTGGAAACCGTTACTAATCTGGGGCAACCAGTTACAAATCACCCTGACACCCTTTATATGAGATAGGGGGGCAGTGGAACTCTTACGACAACCGAGGGGGTGGAGGGGGGGGGGGCGCTAAAAAAATTATAATATGGGGCGTCCATTCAAAAAAAAAAGGCGATGTCGACATCTTAACAAGCGTACAGTTACAATTGAAAAAGAGCATCGTGGCTCAAAGCGGGTTTTTTTGGGGGGGGGGGGGGAGCAGACACCCTAGACAGACGCCTGGCTATATCCATATAGATAAGACCCCTGACGCCTGTCAGGACCCTCGACGTCATAGTGACGAAAACGTCCTACCACACGCCATCTGAGAGCATATGTACAGCTTCACACTGTGCCTCGATCGCCGTGTCTACTGACGGGGCTATAAATACATGAGGCAGTAACTCTTCAGTTCCAGATATATATAAGTGCTTTCATAAACGATGGAATATGGGGTGTCGCCCCACCCCACCCCCAGTGTCTATCCCTTGTTGGAAGCTGTCAATCAATCGGTTCTTCAATTAGCCCCAATTAAGTCGCTCTGCCTCGTCTCCTTTCGAAAGGTTACGCAGGGTTGTGTAGGAGGTAACGGGGATATGGTTGAAGTCTGTTAAAACTGTGTATTTCATTCTACCAAGGTCTGACGTACGTGTTCGTCACTATGACGTTTTGGGTTCTAACAGACGTCCAAAAGGCTAACCTCTTGTTATTTTTACATCATATTTGTACTATCGAATTGTAAGGGCGTCTCTCAGCCATTGTTTTACACAATTTGTCTGTTCGAGTCTTGTTCTCCGCTATGATCTTTATTTGTTGGGGTTTTGTTGTCGTTGTTGTTGAGGTGGCCACCATGCCAGCGACTCTGTCATAATGGTGGTCTCCTGGGCCAGGGATTATAATCTTCTTCTTTTCATTTTGCTATAGGTTGTATTGTAGTGTTGTGTTCCTGGTCGAAATAAATGATGATGATTCGTTCCAGGTTGTGGGCGGGGAGCTCGGCGGCAAGAATCCAGCTATCAAGTACTTGTCGTCTCTCTTTCTCTTCTCGCTCTGGTGCGTTTACGTCATCATCGCCTCTCTGCAGGCCTACATGCCGGATATATTCCCATGGTAACCATGAGGTGTTCTTTCCAACTGATGTATTACCATGGTAACCAGCATATGCTCTTGTAAACGGACGTTTTACCATGACAGCGATTAGGTCTCTATTGTAATTAATGATAATGTGCATTAGTATATTCCCAAGCCAGTACAGATATGTTTCTATGGTAACGATGATTCTGACCCAGTCCTGTGATAACTGGGGTTCACGGTTGAGCCGGTTGTCGGATGATAAAGCTCTAAGGCCCGTAACCAGGCCTTCGACTCATCGAGAAGCACAAATTCTAACGCGTGTGATATTTAAAGTCAAAATAGTGTGCGGTTCTAGCTCTGTAGTAACTTACTATAATACCTTACCTCATCGGGAATATCCTGCGTCGCGTTTGACGTTTGGCTCCGAAACGTGTAGCTGGACTACGCGAGGTCGGTGGGTAATTCGACTTATTCTTTCTGGTCATACTGAGGTAGTTCAAATAAAATCCTGCGTCGCGTCAAACGCGACGCAGGATTTTATTTGTATTTTTATTTATTTATTCTTATTTGTATTTTGACCTCTTTAGTTTTGGCGATATGCAGCTTTAAACTAGTGTTGAAAGTCAGTATTCATGAGGGTATCGTATTGGTCGCAATAAGGCCGGGTATCAGTGATCCCCTATAAAGGATTAATCAACATAGTTTTACTTTATGGTGAATGAAATAAGATAACGAAAGAGTTATTGAGGCAACCTCGCAAGTTATGACCTAGCTTTCTCCTCGATGCAGCTTAACCGTATAAGCAACTGAACAAAGCAACAATATATATTCCGTGAAGTAGGCTGGCATACCTGATATCCATGAAGCGTATTTAATATACCTTGAATGCACTATGCGGATTGTATTGAATATAGTTATAAAGTGACTGTGATATTTTTCGTATGTTTTCACCCTCTAAAATCGTTCGCTTATATACATGTATGTATACTTATTTATAAGCTATAGGTAATGGGATTTTACGCATTACTTCATGTATAAAGGATCTCGGCGTAAGAATTTTGCATACAGATATCAACATTTAACGTTTCTTTCGTTATCTCTTTGTTTGTGTGGTCAGTGATGGTATCACAAACCCGCTTAGGCGTCATAACATGTAGGTATAAGGGTCCAATTTATGCTAAAGGAAAGTGTGTTTGTTTATGATGCGGAGGAAGCAATACGATTATCTGGATATTTGTATTCTGTTTTGCTCGCCGGGACGTAAAATGTGATACACGGGGTGGGAATGAATAGCAGCCTTGTATTTATTATATTCATTTTGGCCAAGCCGTACTCACATACATACAGGTGTGACGACTTTTACGCATCGTTAACATTGCTGTTAATTAAATTCTTTGTTATCATTATTACAACCATTGTCAGTGGATTTGTTAGGTGTCGCTTCAAACAAATGATACCCTGTGAAGACAACTTTTCGGATAATGTCATATGAAGCTAGAGACTTGAAAAAGGTAGAAATATTTTTTTTAAACCTACCACTTATGATAATTGTACTGATATGTCTTAAATAAGTGAAGTTATTGATGTAACTAGTCGATTTATCCTTTATTTATGGAGCGCCAAATACGGACATATTACGGCATTTATTTGTGTTGGATGAGCATATAAAATTTTTGTTTTTGGCTTTAACTGACATATAATGCAACTTGAACCTCTGTACAGTCCCAGAGCGCACCAAACCGGATGGTTGTATACCACTACAAATCTGTAAATGTTTTTTAAACTGTGTAATGAGGTTGTCTTTATGTAGCTATAATTTGGTTAAAATTCACGCCAGCCTCTGTTAAACGTGGGTCCCGGCCGGCCCCTGAACCTGGGAAATATTTCAAATATATATTTCACCTTGAATAGCAACGATCAGAAGTATATAAAGGGCGTATAGCCAATGATGCTTAAGAAGTCCTCTTTGTATTTAGTTTTCTTACAAATCTGTGTCCATGGTAACTACAATTCTTGGTAAAAGTGTTCGGTCCAATTTAGATATAATACCCATTATAGGGGTGCACCGGTATGGTTTGTTTATCGCATTGAACTTTGTACCCTTGAGCCGCTCTTTTGTACCTACATCTCGATTGGTTGTCATTATTCCAGTTGTCCTGTGTACATTTATTCCGTCCAACCCCAGGGTCATCACGAAGTCGTGTGGTATATAATTAATGTTTTGTATCTGATGACCATGTCTGGAATCCCTGCTAAGCAACCGCGCACGTTCGGAACCATTATAAACATACCAAATATACCAAAATAGTTGTATCCCGGTTAATATACAGGTCTAGTGTGAGTTAAATTTGTTGCACATATATTTGGAGACGAAAGTGGTTTTGCCGCCTGCGCCCGCCAAAAGTTTGTCATTGTACTAAGCTTCTCTCTTGGGTTTTCATTAAAATTCATCGGTGTCACTTTAACCCTTTAATTCTTTAACCCGTTATGGAGATGTTATGCTAAGCGCGGTTATCTTTCCTCTTCTTAATTAAGACTAAACACTTGAACCATGCGTGTTGCATGCCGGCCATGGGCGTGTCCAGGGGGGCGGGGCACAGGGGGCACCACGTGCCCTCCCTTTCAAACCCTAAAGTATATCTCTGTGCTGTCCTTTTCAAATTCTGAGCCCCCCACCCCTCCCCCCACTCGTCAATAATGCACCCCTGGGTCGCAATTTTGTTTAGCTCCCACCCCCCTGGTCGCAAGATTTCATCAGTGTGCGCCCCGCAAGACTTCAGCCTGCCCCCCTCCCCCCTCCCACCAAATTTTGTTTTATTGTGCCCCCCTGCTGCATATAATTCCGGGTGCCTTATGCGTTTTTTTCGCTACAAATATTAGTGTATGCACTGTGACTCGGATCAGTCGTGTACATGGCAACACAAACATTCCTTGTTTCCAAGTTATCTAAATTCGCAAACAAGTAGTTGTTAATGTATTCCATGTGACTCATTGTAAAGCTCTATATAAATAAGAACTTTCACTTTCATCACTGCAGACAATGTTCTATGCCACAAACCTAATATAAATCGTGGAAATAATAAGCGTTAATGTATCCATCTTTGCAGAAATGGTATACTCCATAATCCTAAGTCGAATCGCTGGAAATAATAGTTTATTTTATTCCACAAATATTTAATTCAGTTTAAACGCTTAATTCAGAAGCCTGACATGAATCCGAACAGGCAACGGCATGTTTCAATGACGTCCATCATGTGGTTTACTGCCTGCATTTTAACACCAGAAAGTACTTAGTGGTCGCCATGGTAACAGGTGTCAGTTATGTGTAACTTTTATCACATTAAAACCTTAGAAACAACCTTCACTTAGATGAAGTCTGATCGTATTAGAACTGTGAATAACCATGTCAACAGCCTTCATTTATACATAAGTTGTTTTGCAAAGAAACCGTCATTAAAATAAATAGTGAATTGCCATTGCCGTGTTATATAGAGACTGACTAATTAATATTTTAATAGTTTGCACGGCGGGTAGGTTGTACTATATGCATGTGTAAGTCTTTGTTTGAAAACGCCAAATGTGTGAAATTACCTGGTAAAGCCCAGCTAATGGACGAACTGCTTTTTTTTTCATTATATATTTGCATGCTCTCCATGTCTTGATTTCAGCTGCGTGTCACAGTGGCTTCAACAACCTATATGTTGCATTATGATGACATTTTCGTGTAACCTGCAATAAAGAAATTTCCCAATTATGAAATCGTGTGTCTCTTCAACCAGTGGTGGATCTACTAAAAAAAGCAATTAACATTTGTCAAGTTGCCAATCAGATGGAATTTTATAATAATCAGATAGATATACTAGAGGCAGGTTGACACTATGCCAAACCAACCAAGAAGCGCGCTTGGGCGATGATATCAAAATTATATCGAAGCCGATACGATCGACCCTTCGTTCTTTGCTTTCGTCAAGGTGTGAGCCGATCTCCCGGCAGAGGGCGTTAGGCTTACGCCATAGTCCCTCTGCCCCGCGTCAAATTTACCATCAGAATTATCCTCCATACGCGAAAATTTAAATGAATTTAATCGAAGATAAATTCGCAGTTTGACATCAAATATATCACTGTTTAGCATTTACTGTGCTACTGGTACCGTACCGGACGAGTTAATTCGACTTTGATTAAGCAGAAGCCATGTTACTTTCGAACTGTGTTTTCAAGTTCACTCGAGGTCAAAGGCGTGAAGCGTTTTGAACTTTTACCCCATGTTATTGTTAAATATGATTTCGCTTCAAGCGAGTGTCCTGCCTAATCTCATCGCGATCCGCACCGCAAAATTACATCTTAAACATAATTTGGCGAGTGTTACCGCTTCGTTTCGGCCGACCGGAGCAAGTGACGTATGTTATGACTCTTTATGTGGCGCTCGCGGAGGGAACACTTCACAGTGTAGGTACTCTTCAGGGGAAAGGCTTGAAACGAGAGATCAGTGCCGCGATTTACGGATGAATTGCGGCAGTTCCAAGCCGCACAGTAAACATTGATCTTTGTGTTTCATAGACAAATAGCATCCAAACAAATCGATATATAAAAAAAACATGATTGGAGAATCGCAGCTATTTATATTTGCGATAATCACGCGCTCTTGTTTTGCTCACACAATGCATTATGCGTCATTTCCGGTTTGAATATAATTAGCCTTTTTAGAGCCCAAATTTATACCATTTAACATATGAAAACGGAAAACGCCCCCGCCCCCCTATCCAGCATATCTGGATCGGAAAATGAGGCCGGTCCCCCCTATGCAGATTTTCTGGATATGCCCCTAATTAAATGTAATTATTGCCTACTGATTGGTCAATCGCGGACACACCTCCATAGAGGGAAGAAATCGTGGCTGGCGGTCACTTCTAAATTTTATTGTGAGCTACAGACAAGACGGAAAATTCTGTAATTTGGAGGATAGACACTGGGGTATTACATGAATCTGTCAGGCAGCGTTAGAGGCTAGGCTGGTGGTTTCCTTTAACTTTTGCTATATGAACTCGATTACAACCAAAATATCCTATAAAATATGCAATCACTCAATATTTTGTATATTTGTTTGTAATACATAACAAAGATGCAATTTTGGCGGAGGAACTAATATTTGATGCGACATGGTTTGATATTGATTGTCATTGAAACCTGAAACTGAATTACCCATCGACCTATTTTATTATGTACGTTTCTCTTCTTCAATACGAGTAAAATTTAAGAAACGTTTTTATCGTCAAGATAAGCGCAATTGGGCCTTCATCTGAAAGACGACAGTCAAGGGAGTCAAGCCACATCTTTCGAAATGTACACCAACGACATTTAAGAAGGGTGGGGGGGCCAGTTTAGGTGGTAGAAACTATCCGAAGAATTGGGGGCGCGTTCACTGTCCTTGGGGATGAGACAAAAACATTTCTGGACCAAAATGGGAGCGTCTATAACAATAAAGATGCCACCGCAAACATGGCCGGGAGTGCACCTTTTGATCCCACTCCCCGTTCGTCAAACCTCATCAAAGGGAAGGTTATATATCAGTATCAGTTTAATGAATTCAGGATATATTTCACCCGTTTTATATATAGTGAAAGGCAAAGTGGAATAAAAGCACCGAAACTCTTTTGCCATAGATTGACCAATTAAGGGGGACCTTCCATATCAGTGACAAACGCCGAAAACGACCCTACTTGGTTGGACCACGCAATTTGGGTACGCAATTTGCATTTTCGTACCTCATTTGCATTACCCGTTGTATTGTCAGTGGACCAATTACACGTAAGGAGGTCGCTACAGGGTGGTCCTCTTATTGTGATAAGTCAATACGGCGGAAACTACGCCCACCGCGCCTTGAGCAATATGCAAATTAGCTTTTTTTTACGACCCAACCTCACCATCTTTTCTTTTCAAAGTGGGGAGTCATTTCTCTTTTTGTAGTGATTGAGTTGGCATTGATACCAACCCCTGAAGGACGGTGTCAAGGGGGGTTCCTTTAGTCGTCCGCAATCCAACAGCGTATCAGATTGCGAATCGGCAAAAGTGATCTCACCGTTTTACGACCTCGGCAGTGGCCCACGAAGGAGGCTGGGTGACCCACGGGCTAATTACACGCAAGGCAGGACAACGGCGTAAGTCAGAACACGTAGACATTGCCGTTAATGTCGCACCCCCTGCCTTCGACTCGCCATATATATATATATATATATATATCAGCTGTCCATTCCTACTCTCATTGGGGCCGGCGCGATAGCTCAGTGGGCTAGAGCGCTCGCATTGAATGCTCTAGCCACCCGAGAGCCTAATGCCATGTGGATCGGTGATTCGAGCCCTGCTGTGGCCATGTCTGTGTGGTCGCAGGATAAAGATCCCATGTCCTTCTTCGCAAAGAGGCTCTGGCGTCGATGGCAAAAGGAAGGGAGAGTGGAGCCGTGCTCCCGGGGACAGCGTCCGGAGTAACCAACCAACCCACTCTCATTTACCGCGGCGGCGCTGGTCGCGGATTTCTATAACTAAAATGAAAATGCCGGGGACCCAATAAGATACGGTATTAGTTATTTAACATCTGCACACTTGACTACTTCGCGGTTTTAATTATGAAAGATTTTAGGTTTATTCCGTATAAATCGCTATTTTGCGGGAAATTATAACCGGTGTGTTGTGTTTGTATAACTGAACCAAGGAAGAAGGGACAGTTTATTTTGTGTAAGAATTTACAGAGTGTAAAGACACGACCATTATATATGGCACTATGCAGCCTTACTGGCTGATAGTGCCGTTAATTACCCGATTATCAAATAAATGCCTGATTCAGCTCACGAGGCCACGTTGTGTTCGGTCTAAATGCGTAGATTTCTTGTCAATAGTGAACGTATATATATATCCAACTTAATATAAATATAATAATTATATTATAAATATAAATCCAAGGCTATATATAAGGACAGGGGATATCCGACAGGGCTCGTCTACAGTTGTAGAGCCAGGACAGATGTGGGTGACTAGCCTTCAGAATTCACAAGGCGGAAGGTCGCACCGTTGCCATTGTACTGACCCGTTTCACCGAAGCAGTGATAACGGCTGCAATCAACAATAAACACACACGGCCAACTACGTATCAAAATAATTTATTGCAATCGTCTCCGCTTCGCAGGGCGACTCTCATACAGGTAATGTGGAAACTGATGTCAGGGGCACAAAGGTCAGAGCCAATTGGTCGGTAGATCAAATTAGGGGTGGGAGGGGGGACTGGGGAGGAGACGATGGGGTGTGTGTGTGTGGGTGGGGGGGGCGTTCAGGAAGTTAAGCGGTGGGATTGAAGGGAGGGGGGTGAAGAGAGGGAGAAGGGCGAACTAGTTATTAGTACAGACGTCTCCATTCCCAAACCTGGATCCCTCTTTCAACCCTCTTGCTCTAGTTATAGGAAGACCAAAGGTGGGGGGTGGAGGGGTGGACGGGGTGGAGCTGGAAGATCCGCTGGAGGGAGAGAGTGACGGAGGGGAGGGAGGGGGGCAGTTGCTACAGGTGGTAGCAAACAGAAAGAAACAACCGGTGGTTATCAGGTTCGGAGTAACAAGTCGACAACAACAAAAATAGCACTACTCTATCTCCTATTTACAACATACAGATCAAGAGATGTACGAAGACAATATGTTCGGATCAAATGCGCGGAGGCATCATGTGCATATATTTATACATGAATATAAAAATAGGTATACATATATTTATATATACATGTACATACAATATATATATATATATTTATATGTACATATAAATATTTATACTATATATATATATATTCATATATAACTGAAGCAGATGTTTCCTTGGGTTACAAATGAACCAAAATAAACTTCTGACTCGGAAATAAAACACGTATCACAAGTCCTTAGTCCGCTGGAGGGCAGCTCAACGAAAAGAGTTCGACTGCTCATACCGAGACTTTCCCATATGTTGAAGACACTCGGCCCTCCCGCTAGAGGTCTGCACTGTTCACGGAAATTCACAAGGGTGTAGCAGGTCGCATTCGCCCAGTGACTGGTTCATTACATGCCTAGGGTATTCGCCCAGTGACTGGTTCATTACATGCCTAGGGTATTTGCCCAGTGACTGGTTCATTACATGCCAAGGGTATTTGCCAGTGACTGGTTCATTACATGCCTAGGGTATTTGCCCAGTGACTGGTTCATTACATGCCTAGGGTATTTGCCCAGTGACTGGTTCATTACATGCCAAGGGTATTTGCCCAGTGACTGGTTCATTACATGCCTAGGGTATTTGCCCAGTGACTGGTTCATTACATGCCAAGGGTATTTGCCCAGTGACTGGTTCATTACATGCCAAAGGGTATTTGCCCAGTGACTGGTTCATTACATGCCTAGGGTATTTCCCAGTGACTGGTTCATTACATGCCAAGGGTATTTGCCCAGTGACTGGTTCATTACATGCGAAGGATATTTGTCCAGTGACTGGTTCATCACATGCCTCGGGTACGCCGCAACGAGACAAACAAAACTACAACATTATACAACGTTAGAAGCTGACAAATGTATTTCGGTTTTTAGCCTTCTTTAGACGAAGGAAACAGTATCATGTGTGGTCCGAGAACTTACAACGTCATTCACATCTTCTAAAGACAGAACCCAAGTTTCGTATTCATAAATCTTGTACAAAACTAGCCCCAAACTCGTTGTTGCAGAGTAGTGTGTAAGGCTACATGATGGAAGTAGTACAACCCAGCCTCTCTTGACAATCTAGAACTCATACAGAACCAATCCTGCCTCGATATATGGACAGTGTTATGCCTTTTTAACCCAGACCGGTTATACAGTCCATCCATCCATCCGGCCTTCCTATCTAGACACTTTTATGCTTTACCAAGTTAGACATACTACAACACCCATTCCTCAGATCTTGCAATCTTGATACTATTTGCCTTTACAAAACCCAGTCTTTCACACCTAAGACGTCTAGCAGCATACGTAAAGCCACATTTGACATCTTTAGAGAACAAAACCTTCCATATCAAAACATTTCGCAAAACTCACTATAGCTTTGACATGTAGACAAGTTACAAAATCCATAAAGCTCTTAAGAAATCGTATTGAACCGCAAAAAGCCGTCCATATTTACACATTTGCAAAACCCACGAATCTTTCAATCTTGACATATTTAGAACAAACAAATCCTTTCGCAGTTTAGACATCTTTAGAACCGACAACACATCAAGTACCTACTTTTTTCTACAAAACCAAGACAGTTTTTCTTTTATAGCCATTGTACAAAATCACCCAACCTTTCATTGCTACATATCTTTTAGATATCTATTAACCCTAACCCTAACACACCTTTCGTATCCAGGCACCTTATCGAACCATCAGAGCTTTTGCATCTAGACGTTTTACAGATCCAATACAATAAACACTCATCCAGACACCTTACACAATCCACAATACCATACACATTTACACCAGACAGAAGAAAACTTCTGTAATCTAGTAAGCTGAACCCACCCCGCATGTCGCATGAACACATGTCACTTCGCTCCCAGGCATCTCCCAGAACCAATGAAACCCTTCTCATCTTGACATTGTCCGTAACTCATTCTGCCTTTCACACCGGAGCGACCTAAAATACAAACCCCGAGCTGTCGTCATGAAGCGTGCTAGGCAACCCATCAACCCACTCATATGTAGATGTTACATAACGAATCGCTAACTCCCACGGACACCGCGTCGACCTTGACAACTTAACCTGAATAGGATCCAAGGAGGCCGACGCCAACAAAGGGCGTAACACCAGATGCAACTCAGCATGGCTGTTCCGAGTGACGGATCCCGCCCTCCCCTGTCTGTCAGGGACAACCCACCTAACGGGGCCGAGTGCGCCAGTCGTCCCTGAGGCTAGTCGTACTCTTTGAAAGTCCTTCCACACACACAAGGCCGTTGCACAGGCTGGTGAAAGCCACAAGCCGAGTAAGGGTCTGTCGCATAAAACCTACTTCAGACACGGTTATCATATATAACTCACAGGGAGCTGTAAATAACACACGATTGGCAGTGTGAAGTCTTCCGGGAAAAGAATAAATCAAAGTAAAATAGTACCTTCGTCTACTAAACAGAAACAAGAAGCGACTATTGGGTGGCATCCCTAGAACTGTCCAACATAGCACTACTAGAAACAACAATGACAGATCTAGTCACGTTAACTCAAAGACTAAAATGTAACCGGTACATGACATAGTTGACAAGAGAGGACACAATGTCCATCGTTGACTCTTAGATATGATCTTTCCCATATGGCCTCTGAGACCAGGAAGTATCGACGTCTTAGCGACGTCTTAGCAACGTCTTAGAAACGTCTTAGCGACGTCTTAGCAACGTCTTAGCACTGCATTCACAGCGCGGAAAGAAGATCTGGCGCATGCGCAAATGAAAGGAGCGCCAATCTGGCGCATGCGCAACTGAAAGGAGCGCTGATCTGGCGCATGCGCGGCTGAGATTGCGACGGTAGTTCAAGTCTGAAGTAACTTTCGAACATTCGACCTGGACCATTAAATGCACTGATTGGTTTGACTGTGTTCAAAATAACCACTCAAATATTTACGGTACACCATTAAATGCAGATTGTTTATATGCACCACCATTGCATCCTGGGCCTGTACCATGGTAGACAGTTTTGACCAGTATCAGACATTGACGTTACGCGCACAATCAGAAACTGACCTGTACCATCAGGCACTGAATCTTTGACCTGTACCATCAGACACTAAATCTTTGACCTGTACCACCAGACACTGAATCTGTGACCTGTACCATCAGACACTGAATCTTTGACCTGTACCACCAGACACTGAATCTTTGACCTGTACCATCAGACACTGAATCTTTGACCTGTACCATCAGACACTGAATCTTTGACCTGTACCACCAGACACTGAATCTTTGACCTGTACCACCAGACACTGAATCTTTGACCTGTACCATCAGACACTGAATCTTTGACCTGTACCACCAGACACTGAATCTTTGACCTGTACCATCAGACACTGTATCTTTGACCTGTACCATCAGACACTGTATCTTTGACCTGTACCATCAGACACTGAATCTTTGACCTGTACCATCAGACACTGTATCTTTGACCTGTACCATCAGACACTGAATCTTTGACCTGTACCATCAGACACTGAATCTTTGACCTGTACCACCAGACACTGAATCTTTGACCTGTACCACCAGGCACTGAATCTTTGACCTGTACCATCAGACACTGAATCTTTGACCTGTACCACCAGGCACTGAATCTTTGACCTGTACCATCAGACACTGAATCTTTGACCTGTACCACCAGACACTGAATCTTTGACCTGTACCATCAGACACTGAATCTTTGACCTGTACCATCAGACACTGAATCTTTGACCTGTACCACCAGACACTGAATCTTTGACCTGTACCACCAGACACTGAATCTTTGACCTGTACCACCAGACACTGAATCTTTGACCTGTACCACCAGACACTGAATCTTTGACCTGTACCACCAGACACTGAATCTTTGACCTGTACCATCAGACACTGAATCTTTGACCTGTACCACCAGACACTGAATCTTTGACCTGTACCATCAGACACTGTATCTTTGACCTGTACCATCAGACACTGTATCTTTGACCTGTACCACCAGGCACTGAATCTTTGACCTGTACCACCAGACACTGAATCTTTGACCTGTATCACCAGACACTGAATCTTCGACCTGTACCATCAGACACTGTATCTTTGACCTGTACCACCAGGCACTGAATCTTTGACCTGTACCACCAGACACTGAATCTTTGACCTGTACCACCAGACACTGAATCTTCGACCTGTACCATCAGACACTGTATCTTTGACCTGTACCACCAGACACTGAATCTTTGACCTGTACCACCAGACACTGAATCTTTGACCTGTACCATCAGACACTGTATCTTTGACCTGTACCACCAGACACTGAATCTTTGACCTGTACCACCAGACACTGAATCTTTGACCTGTACCATCAGACACTGTATCTTTGACCTGTACCATCAGGCCCTGAATCTTTGACCTGTACCACCAGGCACTGAATCTTTGACCTGTACCACCAGACACTGAATCTTTGACCTGTACCATCAGACACTGTATCTTTGACCTGTACCACCAGACACTGAATCTTTGACCTGTACCACCAGACACTGAATCTTTGACCTGTACCACCAGACACTGTATCTTTGACCTGTACCACCAGACACTGAATCTTTGACCTGTACCATCAGACACTGTATCTTTGACCTGTACCACCAGACACTGAATCTTTGACCTGTACCACCAGACACTGAATCTTTGACCTGTACCATCAGACACTGTATCTTTGACCTGTACCACCAGACACTGAATCTTTTACCTGTACCACCAGACACTGAATCTTTGACCTGTACCATCAGACACTGTATCTTTGACCTGTACCATCAGACACTGAATCTTTGACCTGTACCACCAGACACTGAATCTTTGACCTGTACCATCAGACACTGTATCTTTGACCTGTACCACCAGACACTGAATCTTTGACCTGTACCATCAGACACTGTATCTTTGACCTGTACCACCAGACACTGAATCTTTGACCTGTACCATCAGACACTGTATCTTTGACCTGTACCACCAGACACTGAATCTTTGACCTGTACCATGAGACACTGTATCTTTGACCTGTACCACCAGACACTGAATCTTTGACCTGTACCATCAGACACTGTATCTTTGACCTGTACCACCAGACACTGAATCTTTGACCTGTACCATCAGACACTGAATCTTTCACCTGTACCACCAGACACTGAGTCTTTGACCTGTACCACCAGACACTGAATCTTCGACCTGTACCACCAGACACTGAATCTTTGACCTGTACCATCAGACACTGTATCTTTGACCTGTACCACCAGACACTGAATCTTTGACCTGTACCATCAGGCACTGAATCTTTGACCTGTACCACCAGACACTGAATCTTCGACCTGTACCACCAGACACTGAATCTTTGACCTGTACCATCAGGCACTGAATCTTTGACCTGTACCACCAGACACTGAATCTTTGACCTGTACCATCAGGCACTGAATCTTTGACCTGTACCACCAGACACTGAATCTTTGACCTGTACCACCAGACACTGAATCTTTGACCTGTACCATCAGGCACTGAATCTTTGACCTGTACCACCAGACACTGAATCTTCGACCTGTACCATCAGACACTGAATCTTTGACCTGTACCATCAGGCACTGAATCTTTGACCTGTACCACCAGACACTGAATCTTTGACCTGTACCATCAGACACTGTATCTTTGACCTGCACCATCAGACATCTCCGATCTCTACCCTCATAGCCATTGAGTAGCGCACATCGCGGACAATGAATCTCCGATCGATGTTATTTCTTTCATTCGGGCATTTTAGCTATTATTTTGAATACACGCACATTAGGGAACATCTTCTTGGCGTGACGGGAGTCAAATGAACACTTCCGGTTCTTTCACACAGGTTGGTCCTGCCATTTTGGGAACATAAACGTTAAATAAACGGGACCGAGAAACGTCCCACAACGTTGACATGGTTACCATGACACCTGTCCCAGGTGAAAAAGCCAGGGACCCGGATCTGCAGCTCGGTCCGCTTGGCCACTGAACCAGGGAGGTGCCCCTCAGGTACAGAAAAACGCTACGTCCACACACGTCCCAGTGACCAGGGGCGTTATTTCATCAACTAGTTTCCAAAGACAGCTGTCGCCCAGTGATGGATTCCAAAGACAGCTGTCACCCAGTGATGGATTCCAAAGACAGCTGTCGCCCAGCGATGGATTCCAAAGACAGCTGTCACCCAGTGATGGATTCCAAAGACAGCTGTCGCCCAGTGATGGATTCCAAAGACAGCTGTCACCCAGTGATGGATTCCAAAGACAGCTGTCGCCCAGTGATGGATTCCAAAGACAGCTGTCACCCAGTGATAGGTATCCAAAGACAGCTGTCACCCAGTGATAGGTATCCAAAGACAGCTGTCACCCAGTGATAGGTATCCAAAGACAATGACTTCTTTCATCAAGTCCAATCGCCAAGCAATACTCCTGAGTGTCGGGAATATCTATACTATTATAGGGTGTTTTTATTATTGAGAAATGCTCTGGCACACGAGACTGAACCATAAGTATATATTCGCATTCCGATTTGGAAAGGTATCATAGCAACTAAAGATACATTCATGATATGAAGTCCCCAGTTTTGGGATGATGGTAACGGAACGACTGACCCATGGGATAGGTCAAAACATTGTTTGGAACGCGTTGAACAGAAGGATGCCGCTGCATCTGATCATACCGAGGATTGCTACAAACCATAATACATCACGTAAACGAAATTCAACCATAGTCCCCTCCAAACCGGAATCATTGTTCTTACACTCGGATTTATATAAGCTAAACACACGTAGGACGTACTTATATTTACTGACAACGAAACATCTGGGTTGGCATTTCAGCGCAAGTGATTGCGTTTTTTAGATACGGAACTCAACTGAATTGGTGACTGATTACAGGTGAATGTCACAAACATAAACGAGCTTTTATAATCACACAAACGCCACGTCGAGCGTGACTTGCATCCTAAAATAAGAACCTGACAGGATAAAATCATATTGCTGGCATATGATGGGCAGCTCTCCTGACTATGTCTGTAGTCAGTAGGAAGCTCCATGTAGGACAGTCAAGTCAATGCTTAAAGAAGACGAACACGTGGACAGATATGATACTTCTACTCGACGGTTCCTCGCAGTTACGTTTCGGTTCTACAGTTCAACACAAAATCAGTCAGTCTGTTTCTATAACAATTAAAAAAAACACACGCTTTGCGCCAGCGATATCACGAGCTCAACAGTGGCACTTTGTTCCTTAAGCACTGTTGACCTTTAGTCTTCACTATCCTGCGATCCTGGAGTCATGTGACTGTTATCAGTAGTCGCGTGTTCAGCGAACGATGCCCATTGGCTACAGATGGAGACAGTCACGCAAGATTTCCACAGTGTTCTGGTCGAGCAAGCACAGGTCGAAGTCGAAGGAGGCGTCGCTGATGTTGAACTTGCCGGTCTCCTCAATGACCTTGACAACTTTCTGAAGCAAGTCGCTGTCATTCATAGTCATCAGTTTGTGTTGTAGGTCGAGCAGCACAGAGAAGTGCTCGCCATTGGGAGCAAACTCTCCAGCACAGCCCAACTTCCCGCCGCCCCCGCCGTTAGCGATACCGGAACTACCCGTCATGTGACCGTTGGTGAAGTCGCTAGCGAGCTGACGGTCGTTCCGGATTGGTGGATGGATTTCATGAGGCGCGGGATCCAGAAACAGGTCCCGTTGCGGAGTCTCGTGGGACCGGCCAAGTTGGGGGTCACGTGCCGCGTTCCCGCGTGATGTCAATGAGAACATGGCTGACGCGGTCGGAGAGTTTAGACCGGAGTGGGAGGAGGCCGCCGCCGCCGCCGTTACCGCCTGGCGTCCCGGGAGGAACTCCAGACACTTTCCCGGCGGGGAGGAGGCGGCGCGACCGCTGAGCGAGGCCACTCCCTGGGTGCCCATGGCGACGGCATGCTCCAGGCGCCCGGGGGACGGACCCAGCAGCGGATCTCGCTCCAGCGCGCGGCCCTTGGTCCTCACCCCGCCCTCCCTCGTCACGCGAGACTTGGACTTCGCCGCCGAGGGTAACGACAACCTCGGCGGTGACATGGCATCGACGATGGCTGAGGGCGGTCCCGCTGCCGTGTGAGCCCGGAACGGACTGGAGGCGCTGGGGCTGTGGGCGGAGCTGTGGGCGGAGCTGTGGGCGGGGCTTGGCGCGGGACTGTGGACAGGGCTGTGTGGGGGGCTGAGCAGGGGACCCATGCAAGGGGAGAGGCCCGGCGGCAGAGAGTCGCTGGGGCTCGCCTTCGCCTGGTAACGACCTCTAGGAGACAAACGCGGCTGCTGGGGGGATAAGGTCGGTTGCCGGGGCGACGATCCCTGGGAGGGTAATAACCCCGCCCCATCATAGTCCCCCTCCTCCTCCTCCCCCTCCTCCTCCTCGTCATCATCCTCATCATCTTCCTTGACCTCGACACCCCGACCGCCAGAGGGCAGCACGCCTCCGCGCGACACCTCCCCCTCATCCTCACTGTCCGAGGTGTTATTGTCAATCTCATCAAAGAGAGTACGAAGAGAACTGGCGCCGGTCACCTTGCCAACGGGGCTGGGGGCGGCGGCGGCGGGGGAGGACCCGCCGGGCGGAGAGAAGCCCAGGTCAGGGGGCGTCGCTCGCATGACAACCAGGTCCCCCTCGTCCCCCTTGTCGCTGTGGTGTGGGGAATCGTCCTCAAAGGGGTCGGACAGCTCCCCTGTGCTCAGCTCCGCCTCGAAAGGCCGCAACTGAGCGCGGGGGCCGCCCGCGGGCAGGGGGCCGGCCGGTGTGGGTACCCGTCCCCTGGACCCCGCCGAGGAGGGAGAGTGACCCTTCGTCATCCCCGGAGAGGGTTTCCTCGCAGTCGTGACCCCCGGGGAGGGTTTTCCCGTCGTCATCACCCCGGGAGACGGCTTCCCCGCAGTGATTCCCGGGGAGGGTTTCCCCGCCGCCATCACCCCGGGGGAGTGTTTAGCCGCCGTCATCAACCCCCCGGGGGAGTGTTTAGCCGCCGTCATCACCCCCCCGGGGGAGTGTTTAGCCGCCGCCAAACCCCCAGGAGAGGGTTTCTCCGCCGATACCCCGGGAGAGAGTTTACACACCGCCGGGGACTTGCCGGCCGTCTGCTGGTGACCACTGCCCCCCGCCGCCTCCCCCCTACCGTCCCCGCCCGCCGACTTGGAAGACGAGTGCTTATCCCGATCCCGATCCTTATCCCGATCCTTATCCCGATCCTTATCCCGACTTTTGTGCTTGTCTTTTTTGGATTTACTCTTATGCGACTTGGACCTGGAAGATGTGGAGGAAGAGTCTCTTTCCTTGGACCGTTCCTTGCTCTTGTCTCTATGTCTGTTCTCCTTTTCCTTGCCGGAGTCTCTCTCCGTTCTGTCTTTGTCTAACGAGTCGCCGCCAGGGGCCGCGGACGACCCGTGCGAGTGGTGGCTCCCTCTATCGTCAGCGGAGGCGGCGGAGGCGGCGGCGGACCGACTACGCTCCCGGCCCCTGTCCCTCTCCCTGTCCCTATCCCGATCTTTATCCTTCTTCTTCTTTTTGGCCGGCGGGGGGACGTTGGCGTCCGAGGGTCGGGTCGACCCGGACAGCAGGACGTCCCCGGAGCGTTTCGTACCCCCGCTGCTGCCCCCGCCGCTGTGGGGCTTGCCGCCCGCACGCTCACCATGCGAGGAGGAGGCGACGGAGGAGGAGGGTGAGACCTTGGAGGAGGGTCCCCCAGACATGATCACCAGTCCGGGGTCCCCGCCGCTGCCACCCCCGCCGCTGGAAGACGTCGTCACGCCGCTCGAACTCTTCGACCGAGACTTGTCCTGGAAACAAGTTTCAACCGCCAAAAGGTCACTATCCGAGCAGCAAAAGCAGATGTAATAATAACCGACATTTCAGCCTAAAAAAAAAACCTTCTATGTGACGGTCTATCATCTCTTTTTCCAATTACGATCAAAGGCTGCCGCTTTATAATAACAAGCCTTATACCCGAGGACGATTACACAACAAATTAGAATATTAATTAGGATTGCTCTTCTCGCACTTAAGCCCTTAACCGCTACATAACTAGGGATTATTAAACAAAAACAATTACAATATTATATTTATTCTTCACAAATACTGATGATCAGCGACAACGGCGCTTTAGGATACACACAACCTTTTTTCTCGCTGGTGTTAGGATCCTCGCTGACAATAAATGCTACGGTAAACTTTACCTTTGAGTGAGAGTGTTTCTGTTTCTTGCCGACGTGTGGCGCCACGTCACCGTGGGTGCTGGGGCCGAAGAGGTCGACGAAGACCTTGGATGTGGGCTCGGTGGGCGTGCCCTTGGTGCTGCCCGGACTGGTGGCGGCCGGGGGCTGGGTGGCAGTGGGCCCCATCTCATTGGGTCCAGGAATCCCGATCTATATAACACCCAAACACACGCACACATGATGTGGCAGCGACAATGCAGCCCTACACACGGACACGTGGTGCGACCAAGTAAACACAGCCTGGCTAGTAAGTACATTGTTTGGCTGCTGGCTTTGCAAAGGATAATATGGAATCAGACACATCTTCACAGAACTGCATGAAATAGAAGTAAACAAACCAGCAATACATGTATACACGTAGCGCCATGGTAACCATGGAAACTGAAACATTATGAGGCGACAAATTCAGTTAGCCGGATAGACGGGAGAGAGAGAGTCAACTTACGCCGCCTGCTTTGATTAACTTCCGCCGGAAGTCCTCAGTCGGGTTCTGGAAGGTCAACTTTTCGCAGCGCAGGTGATTGACCGGTGGCGACCCCTCGAGGTGGAGGAACAAGTCATAATCGAACTTTATCTTGCGGGGCTCCTCCTTTGTCTTGAAATAGACCTCGACGGGCAGGATGAAGCCGCCGTACCCACTCTCGTCCACCTGGTATGGAGGCTCCTTCACCACTGGCGAGACAACAACCACCCTCGGTTAACTAATATATATGTTGACGCCAAACACCCCTTCCAAGACCGTAGACCGCTCTGTATATATGGCAGTGACGAGGTGGCGCACGACATGTACGTCACACGGATTCACGAGTCTGTGTTGTATTTGTCGATACAGTGCAAGATATATTTATGTCAGCGGAGTCTTGACACCGATGCATATGTATCACAGTGATGCTGGTAGTACGCGATACATGTGTACCAGACGCTGACAATGCACAAGTTCTGGTCTGGCCCCTTGCACGTTGCCATGCCCACCTAACCACTTCACCCAAAAGGAAGTAGACGTTTCAACCATGTCACAAAAAGGTATCTGCGGCGGTCGAGGGCTGACCTTCCTATCCCGACTGTATCACAACTCAAATAACAAACACAAGGCATAACGGTTAGGGATGTCCCCGCCGCCGTCGCCGTGGCAACAATTGTCTTAGGAGGTGTGATAACACCCCGCCGGCGCCGCCAAAGGGCGTAAAGCTGGCAGCTAGGCAGGCATGGGCGGGGCCGACACTGCGAGCGTCAGTGGCTGTAGATGGTCAAGACCAGCAGCTGTGGCCCTCGTCGCCGCCCCACCGGTGACATGGTTAGGTGAGGGTGAGGGTAGAGGGGGGAACACCCACCCCGGGATACTTACCTCATATTGTAAGCAGATCAATGGAAACTGACAGGGACAACGCCCTTCCGTTCTGTAGGCACTTTAAGGGCGATAAGGGTGTGGTGTCAGATATGGGAGAGGGCGGGCGGGGCGGGCGGGCGGGAGGTTGGCGGAGAGGGGGAGGGGTGGTGGTTATAAAGTCAGGCCCACAAATGTAGACAACAAATAACCAGATGTTCAGAGAATAATTAAATTGGTTGGTCTGACAGGACAAAATTAGCTAAAGAGTTGGCTGGCTTACATGTTTTAGACAACGAGGGAGATTTAATAAAGGCGAGAGGACGGATACAGATGCTTCATCATATGAAGCATGCAACTTGTTGGCGGTATGTCGATAATGTAGATAATGTATCCATAATCAATGTATCCATACCAGTGTTAAAAATGTCATGTCACCTACACATACAGAAACGTCTTGAACCCACTCTATTGATAAGAGTAAAAGTTAGCATAAATCAAACCGCATGTAACAGAACCGTGCATTAACACATACCTCTCCTGGGCTTGGGAAAGCTTTCATGCAAGTGAAAGACAACTTTCTCGACAAAGTGCTGGACGTTGCTGCCTTCAGGTCCCCGCACGAACACACACCAATCATGGGTGAAGCCTTCCTGGGTCGGTTTCTTCCGCAGTGACGCTCGATGTCCCAGCTCGAGCTTCACCTGCACCGACTGAAGAGAAACTTCCCTTAGATCTGTGATACTATTATAGACCCTATTAGCCAAAATGAAAACTGACATGTAAATATTGCTTACAGCTAAATTTAATTTAGGTGTTACATCATATGTTAAGCATATCAATGGAAACTGACAGGGACAAAGGCCCTTCATTTTTCTGTTAAAACAACTGTTTTGTAGGCACTTTAAGGACGATGAGAGGGTGTGATACCACACAGAGTGAGATTTAAAATCTTTTGAGATTTTGCTTCTAATTTTTTGATGACACATTTCAAGCCTTGATCAATATCAATACTATTAAATAATGCCTATACTAACATTACAGATATTTCAGGGTGCTCTAAATGCAAATACTCATCATATGTGGGAAAGATCATATAATTGCAAAGGGGTTGCAATTGCAAAATAATCCTCATATTTGGCAATATGACAGGACTACCGCAATCATTAGTCCAACTGCTCAGCGAGTTACAAAAAATATATATAAATTTATAATCATATCTGTGAGAGTGTCTCTGAAAAATATTTTTGAAGATAAACATGAAATATGGTTTATGACGTGGGTGAAAATAAATTCGAAATACAGTAAATAAGCTTCCGTAAATAAGCTGCTTATCAGCAACCGTCTATATCATACAAAGACAAGTGGGTTGGTGCTCTCCTGCTTAAACAGGTCTGCCCCAACCCAGTGGGCAGTGAACTGCGTGCTTGCAGCTTTGTATAATATATTGTATGTATGACAATTAGCTGGGTAAACTGGTCACGATATAAACAGGTCTATGCACTCCTGCTCTGTTTGCCCGGCACCCAGCATATTAACCCCTGGGCTGATAGCTTGAGACTCACACAGATGGAGAAACACAGCTTGGACAGGACCACCAGACTACATACCCGGATGTGGCCCTAGGACACGGGAGCAGGGCTCACCCTTCGAGCATGGCCATGTCATACTCACGTCACGCCCACATCACACACCCGCATGATGGCATAAATGTTGGACACTATCACCCCAGCCTTGTCTCAGTGTGTGGTTATATATATATCACACTCATTTAAGCCTTTTACACATGATGTCATACATCATACACCATGTGTATGTTACTAGTATTTACATTCACTTAAACCTAAAACTATACATAGTAAAATTGAAGTATTTGTAATGTTGATAATTACAAGGTTACTTAAAACTCATGTGCAAAGGTCTGCAAGCCAAATTTGATCTGATTAAATACTCAGATCTGATTAAAGCAATAAAATATTTACTTCTAAATAAAAAGTTTTGTGACTAGTCTTACACAACTGTCTTAAAGATGGCTGTTGACAAACAGTAAGGTCAGAATCAAGTTAATGACAAAGCTTGGGATCAAACATGGTAGCCTATGACATGGCTGTTATAGATATAAAACAATATAAAATCCATAACGAGCCATCTAATGAGGCTAGTGGCTGTTTAATATCTATTATCTCTACTATCTCATTAATAATTAATTAGACCTAATTGAGTCACCATTACTAGGCAATGCTTCACAATGCTTCTTTTAACTTATTTGATGGTTGATATTTGTAGTCAATGGCCCTTTATCATATGCAATATTACTTTGGATATTACACTGTACAGAAGAATAGATTGCTACAGAAAGGAAAGTAGGATTGAATTGATTTTGTCTCATGTTTCCTGCAGCCTATCTTTACATTTCTGAACACTCGCACAAATAGCTGTTAACGCCAATTATGAATTTCTTACTAAGTTACTAAGACATTGACTGGAGATTCTGATACATAGCTGAATGCCACTTTCTTATTTCAAAGAATCCTTTTCAATTTCAGAACAGGCCAGCCCAGCCCTCTGTGTGTGATTTCTCTTAGCCAGGCCCTCCGTCGACGCCTGTATTTGGAGATCAAGGGTCCCGAACTGACCCAGAACATTTTTGGTTCCTGCCATAGCTTAGGCTCAAACCACCAATGTGATGCATCAAAGGGATAATCCCATTGGCGCAGGTTGTTTTTGGTCTATTTATGTTAAGGGGGACTGATACCACCCTTTCCCACTGGACCACACCCGTGCGGTCTATCCACCACACCCTGCATATGAATCCAAGCCTATGGCTCCTACAGGTATCAGGGAAGTGACAAGGATGCATCTTGCCGCACTAAGCAGAGATCTAGGTCTCCTTCATTTTACCCAGCCCATTAGGCGACCGTTTGACAGGGGCGGCCCCAGGTTCATTTTCCATCTGCATCACTGTGATATCTCTTGGCCTGGCCCTAAGTGGACTCCTCCAAAGAATCTACCCCTACATACAGGAATCATGGGTCACAACCCGGAAAGTTTTTGGTTCCCACCATTGATCAGGCTCAAACCACTAACCTCTCGCTTCCCAGGACGTTCAGAGCATAACAATAACTATGATGCGCCAAAGGGATAATCCTGTTGGCGCAGGTTGTATTTGGTCTATTTATGTCGCACCTGACTGGTACCGAAATACTAAATTCCACTGTTTCCCATCAGACTGCAACCTTGCAGTCTATCCACCACATCCTGCGTGTGAATCGAAGCCTACAGCCCCTACAGGAATCCGGGGAGTGATAAAGACTGCATCTTGGAGGAATAAGCTGAGATCTATATATATCCTTCATTTCACCTGGCCCAGTAGCTGACTGTTTGAAAGGATGGCCCCAGGTTAAATTTCTATTGGCACCATTGTGATATCTTTTGGCCCGGCCCTCTGTGGACCCTTCCAAGGACCTACCCCTGTATACTGAGATCAAGGGTCATGAACTGAGCGTCCTAAATATACAACCAACCAATCAATGTCAGAACAATTTGATTACTGTAATAACCTTTATTTATTGTTTAAAAGTGTAGCATGATAACCTGTCCGCCGTGATAAAGTATCCAGCTGACATATGCTCAGCAAATGGGGTTCCTATGTAAATATCACATGTATGTTAGGTTTAGGTTAGGTTAGGGCTTGGCGCAAGTGCCCCCAGGCAAGCCAGCTTCTCTAGGGGCACAATGGTAACAATGTTAAAATCCTTCGACGTTAGTAGGGAATCGACTGTAGCTTTTATTATAATGCGGGCGCGTATAATAATAGTGCTAACGTATTCTATATACCTTGTTCTATCTTCTGACATCAAGAAAGTGTGTCAACACTAGATTATTCCAGTCATATTTTCGCGAACAAATGTTGGAGCATGCGACTTTTCCCTACCAACCGCCATGTGTATGCAGCGCCACCTGGCGAATCCCGCCACTATTTGAACCATATGTAGCCTGGGTCCCAAATTTTGTAACAGTCAATGACCTGTGAAAGAGGGCGCTGCTGTTGTCCTTAAGTTCAAAGTGAGCGACTGACAAGGCCCTCTAGCGGAGAGTCATATGCTAACGGAGAGGAAGAACCAACTCGCATTTACAGGTACCGACATCCGCCAAAAACAAATATAGCGGATGGCTGGTCGGGAACAGTTGTGTGCTCCAACATTTCTTCGCAAAAATATAATCGAAACAACCTAGTGTCGACACACTTTTTTTGATCTCAGATGATAGAACAAGGTATATAGAATATGTAAGCACTATTATTGTACGCGCCCGCATTATAATAAAAGCTACAGTCGATTCCCTACTAACGTCGAAGGATTTTAACATTGTTACCGTTGTGCCCCTAGAGAAGCGGGCTTGCCTGGGGGCACTTGCGCCAAGGTTAGGGCCTGGGTTAGGGTTAGGATTAGGGTTCTGGTTAGGGTTAGTGGTATGAAAGAAGCGTGGCCGGACAGGTTATTATGTTACAAAAAGATGTTTACCCCTGTTAATGTGGCTATTCTGCGCCCTATTCTGTGAGAATGAACTTCTTTACCAGCTTGACTTTTAACTCAGTGGGGTTTTTT
This sequence comes from Arenicola marina, assembly GCA_964019135.1. Lineage (NCBI taxonomy): Eukaryota > Metazoa > Annelida > Polychaeta > Arenicolidae > Arenicola > Arenicola marina. Next base: position 27,943,111 of record OZ025255.1, read on the forward strand.
CAAGCTTTTCATTTGCACTCTTGACTCTTGTCAAATTTTAGTGTCTTTCCCTTGGCCTTGGCTTTCTTCGGGCTTCGAAAGTGCAACAGCAACCAGTTTCGTTCAACTTTGCAGACATACTAGTCACTATTAGAGCGAAAGACGGCTAACTAGAACATTTATTACATTACCTGTGTACTCATTGGTGATTATTATTTGCCATCAGGACAAAATGAAGGTAAAAATTTCAAATTTATGAGAAATGCAACACTCGCACGGGTTTGATTGCGACCCATCGACGACAATGTCGGGCAATGTCGCAAACTCAGCACCGTTCTTCGAAGAAATTCATCGTCAGCACAATGGAAACCCACAGCCGCACTGCACAATACATCGATTGTACACAGGCTGTTACACCATTCCGTGTATCGCGCAGTAATATCTCAAAAAGAAACCTCGAATAAACCAACATACAAGCATGATTCTCCTCGCCAATGTCTGGGCCGAAAATCTTCTACCACGGTCTCGAAATATGATGCTCTGGTATCAGCTATAAAGCCCATCATTACGTCCCATGCAGGTTGGCATGAAGTGGCATATATAAATAGTTGAATAACGGTACTTTGCACTGTAATACTGTAATAACTGCTGGTAGGCTCTTACTGTTAGGCCTGACGCAGGGCCTATATATCGAAATCGTGCCTTCCAACATCGATTGCAGTCAATAAGTGAACCAGTCAAGCGTGAAGGTTATGGAAAGCGCCTATAACTTGTTGTGCATCGATCCACACCTATAGGCCTATATAATTTACTCTAACCCCGACTAATTAAGATGAGGCCGGTATATATATATGAGAGTCTCAAAATATATTTTGGATATTTTCTGGAAATATTGGTTGTAGCTGTCCTGGCGATATATTGTAAATTAAAACTTGCGTACCTCATGGGGTGGGGGGGGGGGGCTCAGAAAATGTGCGTTCATAGAGCGGGTTGCCGGGAAAGACACCCCGAGCGGGATTTGACGCTAAAACGCCTCAACGGAGCGGGTTTTGGCGGTAAAACGCAGCGACCGGCGTAAAAACTCTTACATGGGGTTGTCTGAGATACAACTGTATGACAAGAGGTCTAGCGTGTTCGAATTTGTACCATAAAACAAACAAAACCAAAAGTATGCATTTTCTCACAGCAAATTAAATACCTTGTTTCGCATCACGCGCGGCGATCCACCTTAAATTTCTTTCTCTATCTATAATATACGTATTTTCGTGGAGGGCGTGGGGTGGTACATACCTGCATTGCATGCGAGACCCAACAATCCAGGGTCGCTTGCTTGCATTGGGTCGGGCCCAATGCCTGCTGGACCCGGGCGGTATGTGACGTCACAGGATTACTCCAATTCTTGACGGATTGCAGATAAGAAGATCTCAGTGGGTATTTAAATCCCTGACTGTGGCAAACTATGACGCGGTTATATATTTCGACGGCAGGCATTTTTGTTGGTTAATGACATAAACTAGTTGTCAATCGATATATGTACACTGAGGCATTCGTCATGGGCGGGCGCTGGACCGGGCTGTATGCCTATCGTATACTGACGCGTCACGTCGAGAATCTCGCAAATTCAGGCATCGTAATTAATCCATGGCTAAAAATGTAAGTTTACGAATGCGGAGCTCGCAGTAAATCTCGTCAGAATAATGGTCCGTTCGAAAGATGATACCGAAACAATCACACACCAAAAAGTACGTAATGTTATATCCGTGCCGAGTCAGCGACAGTCAACACTCAGCAAACATCAACGACTCAGCTGCATGGTTGCTCTCCGTGTTTCGGGTCACTGAGGTACGTCACCTCCCCTTGTTAACATCCACTGATTGCCCTACGCCCCCCGGGCGCCCCCCTCAGCAACATATACACAGCTGCATATAGGTGACTGCCATGCACATACGACAACCGAGAAGTTAAGCTGCTTAATGAACGTCCTTCCGATAGACATGGTCGTCAAAGAATACTCTATACGGCAGTGAAAGACAGCCCTGTCAGATGAAATGCATGCGACAACATTGCCTCAGGCACAGCGTCTGCATCCGCAAATCGAGAAAGCCACTGACTTATTGACGAGAGAGGGCGGGATGGGGTGGAAGAGGAGGTGCATTATAGATAAAGAGAACGCAAGCCGAAGCGACAATGACAGTCTTGCCCCTCTGTGGGGTCGTAAACATATCAAGTCCCCAATGAGCAAATGAGAACCTCTTACAGGAATCCCCGAAGGCGGGGTTGCATCCATTTATCTAAACCGACTGCTCTCCCCTTTATAACAGCGCTTACCCTGTGGACTTGTGTCTCGGCTGATTCAAAGCAAGGTCGTTATACATGTATTCGAGGCCTCCCTGTGGGGTGGGGGATACCGTTCGCGCATGTGTTAGAGCGGTCTTTAACAAGGTGGCGTCTCAAAGACTTTGAATATATCAAATCAGTAACGAGGCGTGAAGGTGAGAGGCCGAGCATTAGATAGTATGGGTGTTATCAGCCCGCCCAGAAGCTGCTGTGTGAACGTCAATGCTAACCGCAAAACAAACCCCTTTTTGTACGTTACTACATAATGCCACTGACAAGATGGCGTTTGAGTGACTCCACCCCCCTAGCTGGCTTTCGCAAGGCTTGAAAGGCAGCCTTGATTTAGGGAATGGCTGAGGGATGCGAGTTGTGGTTTTATTGTTGATTCTCTCTAAGTTCTTTATTTGAACGGGCTCTGGGTGGCTAAAAAGACCGGAAATTTCCCGCCCTAGGAAGTTATTGCAAAGAAACACAAATAGCTTCTAAATGAAACGATGAAGGAGCAATGATAAGCACATGAAAAGGGATCCGATTTAGGATGCATCAGTATAGTCAGTCTACAGTCAACATGCACTGTGTACCGACCATGCAAGCAATGTTCATCAATATCAAAAGCTCCATTACCTATAGGTAAAATCAAATACATTTTCATATCAAATCACACTACAGGTATCTTGTATCGTACGCCCTCCCCCCCCCCCCCTCCCCGTCCCCTCTCCCTCTGAGCTGAACGACAAGATCCCCAAGTATATCAGCGTTTAATGGGTGCATAACAAGAACCAGACGAGTTGGCTTGGTGGCGGTGAGGAGGAGGGCGTGTGGGGGGGGGGGGGGGGGGCGTAGATATAGACGCCGGGGTGAACTCTGGCCGAATATTGCAGCATCTCTTTTCATGGAATGTATGTGTGAACATGTAGATGTTTTGCGAAGCGGCATTAGTTTAAACTAGGTATTCAACTACATCGAATTACTAGGCTTGGTGTAGAGTCTACTCTAAAAGTATCCCCTCCCCTTCCCTGCTTTAATTTCTGCGGCGATCTCATATAACCCAACATGGACCCCCCCCCCCCCCCTATGCAAAACGAGTGAAAAAAAACTCGACCTTGGGCAACCCCACCCACCCCTGGATGTTACCTTATAAACAGAAAAGATCGCGTCACCCTCCTTCACTTGCGGCCGGTGGGGGGGGGGGGGAGGGGCTGTTGTTGGTCTGGAGTGGGGGTTTGTATGGGGAGGGGTGTCCGTTTGGGGGGATTGTGGGGGGGGGGGCTGACCAGGGGGGAGTTACCTTAGAACTATAAAAATATGGGCATGTACCTGTGCTAAATAATTCAGTGAGTATTCAGTGGGTATCGGGTATGGTACTTCATGTGAGTTACAGCTCATCACCATCAAACCACAGTGACATAAAAAAAGACATATCTAGATCTAGACTACTTTCGGATTCCAAAGTCCGAATGTCTGAAAGACGCCATTCGTCTCCAGACGTTTTCAGCGTCAAGTAGCCAGCTTATCGCCTGATAATACCGGGCCTTGGCTTCCAGCCATCATCGTTGGTTTCCCGTGCATGAATCAGTCGCCTGTTGTTGCTGTCTGGGTTGCCTCCGGACATCTGGTTCTGAGATATCCCAACTCGATGAATTGGCGTTGTAGGGCGCTTGTTTTGCACACAAGGGCTATAAACGGGGTCACCCAAATCGAATTCAAAACATAACGGTAAAGTAAGCTATAATCGGTTTACCGCTGCAGGCCCTGGTGGATTCAGAGAAGGGTTTTTCCCAACTCCACTCAATTCATTCCACCCAACGTGCCCCACCCCCCACCCACCGGCACTATTTGTTTCTTCTAAATTATGCATTTAGGTTCTTGTATATATGGTATGCAATTAATAGCTGGGCATGTTGATAGTGTACTATTCCTTTGTCAAAACGGGAAAGTTGACCTTTCTTTGTGTACTACGTCATCAAAATTCGACATTGCTACCGTAAGCCTACGTTTTTTTGCCTTTTGACATATTATCACATGATAACAAATCTATGGCGCGCAGCGTTGACATTCATACAGTCAGACAATGTGTCCAATTTTCTCCAACAGATCATAATACAGGTGGAAAATTACTGTGTGAGCAGCTTTAAGCTGATGGCTCGTTTCGCATGATCTGATAACAAACTATACTACAGGAGACACCTGTCTTCACTGGAGCCGCCTCTTTAAAGCGCTTACCAAATCGTAATAGAAAAGTACGCAAATGGAGACTGTCGTCATCTAGGGCCGAGACTGGAAGGGCTAACCCTCGGACCTCGGGGTCACACAACATGATTAAACATAACGTTTATTAGAAAACCTAGCTGCACCGGCAAATGATGGGATCGCTGAACTAATAATACACTTGTCAGCAACCTGTCACCGCCAATCATACTTGTAATCCCAATGCTAATCGCCTTTAGTTAACCACTATTATCATCGTATGTCGCATACAATCCCCCGCGTTATAAGTTTGATGAGCAATTATACGGGCAAGTGCATTATGCGCAGTAATCCAAGAAAACTATTTGAAATGAAACGCACACGTGTTTGCGGGGTTGGCGATGACGTGTCAAGCACAGTGGTGCTCCACATATACACGTATGTATAAAGCCATACTGACGTCACATGTAAGTCATTCGTGTAGGCAGACAGCTACCTTAATTGTCGAATGACCATGCCTGAACGTAACATTTGGATGCAATTCAGACAAAATCGTAAGTGTTCATGTACTTGCTCTTGTTTATTGCTCTGGTATGCTCTAGCCGGGCTAGACTATTGTAGCATACCGAAGCGACGTAGTAAGCTTAGTCGGCATACACAATTTTTGCTTGGCGGAAAGTTTGAACCTATTGCGTTCTGCATCACATAGGATATTTATGTGCAGCCCGTATCATTGTGGCACTGTTGACAAGCGGGCCCCCTGACGGTAAATGCTACTATATAGTCACGTCATAATGCCTTTAAATATGATTTCCGTAAGAGCTGTTTGAATAGCTTTAAAATTACCCTTACAAACATTTGCAGAAAGTTAAAAAACAAACAACAAAAAAACGCATTATAATGGAATAAAAGATGAAGCTATACGTCTGTCTTTCACACGTTTTTGATTAATTTTAAAGACACTGCAGTCTTCTAGTATTTGTCAAGTTTTAGCAGAAGTTGCATCTGCAGCAAGAAAGAAAGGGGAAAATCAACTCCACTACAGACACACCTGGCGGCATCTTTCGTCAAATATAAACACTGTGTTTCGCGTCTGCAAAGCGATTCCCGCATGCGTCCGCCATACATGAGTCTGCAGCTCGTTCAGGCGCTCGGCTTCAACGTTTCAAGTTCAGTGAGGGGTAGGTTGGCTCTATTGTGTTGTTATTCACAGAATAAGCAAGAAATAGGTCTCTATGCAATTTCCGTTAAGTATAATGGAATAACAGTTTATATTTCACTAGATTACGACCAGGTTAAGGTAGTACGCGGGATCACCGTGGCGCCACCTAGCGAATGTGGCTGTTTTTCGACTTTTCGATCATTTTTTTGCTACAAAATCTAAATATTAATACAATGTACATGAAATGGGACAGGAAATAATATAAACTAAAAATATCAATACTTTTGGCCAATTTTTTTTTATGGCGTAAATTCTGTAAGTGACAATGCTGAGTTTCCATAGGGGGACTGTTCAAGCTCACATTGCCAAAAAAAGTAGCTCGAAAACGTATCATTATTAGTGTATTATTCTTCTAAGCACATAACAAAGTACTCCTTGTGCAAAAATCAGGATGTTTTACCGTCTTGTTTTGTTTGTACAATAAAAAATACGTGAAAATATCTGAAACTCCCATAGGCCGCCATGTTAAATTGTAATAGGAGGGTGGGGTGCTTCCACTTCACTTTTTGGAAAAAGTAGCCTGAAAACAACTTTTTTTATTACTGCGTTGTAATAAGCATATATAAAGATGTATCTGGAAAAATTTCGCAATCTTTTACCGTAAGTTTGGAAATGTAGCATACTACCTTAACAGCGAGTGCGCTCAGATTCGCATTGAAAAGACAGTGTATACCGGCCCATATAATCGATTTATAACAAGTTTTGATGGGTACACATCGGATGAAAAGAGATCTATTCTGTCAAATATATATTCCTGAATTAGACAGCTCAGTGAAACTCATACAAATCGCAGGTTGGCATTGATATCAACTGTTTTCTTGGCTTATATATATCCCTCCATCTCATTTTTTAAAAGTTATCATTTGATGGGCACGATATTTATCTATGCCAGGTGCTTTTTTATATTTGTTTATAGAAAATACCTTGTTAACCTTCGCTAAACCATTGAAGCTGTTGCACCTGTAAATCCGTACTCGCCTTTGCGTGCTCTGTATAGGACTATGCAGCGCGAAACACGGGCATATGTCAGCATTTCCCCTGGAACGGTCTATATACATGTATTCTTGAGATTTTTAAGAGTTTTAGAATGTATGTACGCGTTCGACCTATTTTGACTGAGTAGCCTGATCCGGTGTGCTCTAAAGCTCGTTCCAATAGGATTAAACAAGCGTGGGCCTACATCCTAAATTGGCCCATTCGTGTTTAATCAGTCATCAGTGTAACTGTTTAAAGTTTAGCTTTATTTAAGTCTCATGCTAGTGTTGCGGTTTAGTAAGCAAACGTATGTGATTTAGAAAGTCATCGCCGCTCCGTTGTATAAATGAATTAACCTGCCAACATTTGAAGAACAACCGTAAAAACATTTCACTCAAACCATTCCCGGCCACCTGAGAGCCTAAATCCACGTGGATCGTTGGTTTGAGCCCTGATTTGTGGCCATGTACGTCTGTGTGGTCGCAGGCTAAAGTAAGATACCATGTCCTTCGCAAAGAGCAGGGGGTTACCCCGGGGACATGGCTCCGTCATTCCCTTCCTTCTCCCATCGACGCGATATGACCAGAATTGGAGAATTGAAAAGCATCCTTAATATATACAACCAACCAAACAAATATAACTATTGTATAATTATCCTTCACAATTTTTGCTTTTTTTACGGTTCACGAATAATCCTGTCATAATGCGTTCATTCATTAAAGGCCTCTGAGTGGCGTTGTGAGCTCTCTCTACCGGAAAATCGACGAACGACATTTCGCGCCGGGGGACCGTGCTTGTGTCTGGTGGATACTGAGGGTCCAGGGATGAGAGACTCTTCAGCTAAGTGGTGTCAGAATAAGCAGGTATAGTCCATCCGGGAGCATGACGCCTTATGTGCTTGGTACGGTTACTGAGCGCGCCTTGCATGTATGTCGTGGAAATTCATTCGATGATCGATAACTGAGTGATACAAGACACCCCTTCCCCCTCCACCATCCCTGGCTCTTCACATTGTTCGAATCGAAAAAAACACCATTAAAAAATAACTCTGATAGCGTTTCTTTTATGAAGGATTAAATACCCCAAAGAAATAAAATTGACCCTATGGGAAAAGTAACTAAAATAGTATAAGTTGTTTCATTTCGTGAACAAACTTAATATATATATATGCGGTTAATATGATTGGATATAAAATAAAAAAATAGAAAAATCACGTTTCGTGAAATTTATTAACCTGTTACAACATTGTTATTTTATTTGCAGTGGAGCTTCATGGCAGTGTGGGTTTGAGGCAAAATCGTGGGTCAATAGTACGGTGGCTTCCAATTTTCCTGCTAGTCCTATAACTATAGTCAGTGCCAGCACTTATTGTGTAGCAGAAATTGTGCAGTTGGAACTTTATATTTGCATTTTTATACTCAATATATTTTTTTTCTTTTCCATCATATTATCTTTTGTTACAAAGTGGCGAAGCACGCATTTTTCTGTCATCTGTATACTTGTATATGTCCCCCGATTATCGTTCAGAATTAATTTACGCGCAATTCGCCAGGTGTGCATTGTAGTACCTAAACCAGCCGCTTGGGACCTGCCACCCTTGGCCTTAAATCTATAGGGTAACAATTTCTGTCCGAGTCTCCAAAACGGAAATGAGTTGGGTCCAGGTTAATTTAAAGCAATATCTGATGTAATTTTTTTATTTTATATTGCCAATCTCTTCTCCATGTCAAATAAGTATATTCTGTCTTGAATTTAGAGCCTGAAAGCTTAATTGTAGGCTATCCGGAGAAAAGCAAATTTGTTCACCGGAGTAGAAGTTGGTGGCCGGCTTTATATGCATGTTTGCTGTTCGTGAATCTGTGTGATGTCGACCTCGACTCGCTAGGACGTCCGTGCGCGATAAACTAGTCCGAGCAGTTTTAAGTTGCAATTGTTGTTTTACAGACTCAACGAGATATAAAACATAATTGGCATCATCATTTTGAAAAAAATCTAAGATGGCTCATGTAAGTATGCTGCTTTAAGCAGGGTAATGTCAAGAAGGTATCCAGGTTGGTTCTACGACTGATTCGTACCACGAAAAACGCACCGATAGGCATATGTAATGTTTGGTCAAATCCATAGTGTTGCCAACAATTAAGTTGGTCGGCTAAATAATGATGGGTGATGAGCCACCACTGAGGATACAGCAAAAGGCATGATAGACCATGTTTACTTAAAGACACAATAAGGGGACCAACTTTACTGTGTAGACACAGCAACATTTAAGGACCACTTTCAGTGTAGACACAACAAAAGAACCACATTCACTTTGTATTCGCAACAAATGATACCTTTCCTTCACTGTGTAGACCCAACAAAATGACCGCTTTCTTTCACTTTGTAGATACAACGAGGGACCACTTTCACTGTGTTGACACAACAAAATTTAAAGACCACTTTCAGTGTTGACACAACAAAATTTAAAGACCACTTTCAGTGTAGACACAACAAAATGTCCACTTCCTTTGTGTAGACAGCACCGAAGGCATATTTTCTTTCACCGTGTAGACACCACAAAAGTACAAATTTCATTCACTGTGCAGACGCCATAAAAGGACATCATTCATTCAGTGCAGACACCATAAAAGGACAAATTTCATTCACTGTGCAGACACCATAAGAGTACAACTTTCATTCACTGTGTGGTCACAACAAAAGGTCCATTTTCTTCGTGAAGACAGGACAGAAGGGATATTTCTTTCACCGTCTGGACACCACAAAAGTACAACTTTCATTCGATGTGCAGACACCATAAAAGAACAACATTCATTCACTGTGCAGACACCATAAAGGGACAACTTTCATTCACTGTGCAGACACCATAAAAGGACAACTTTCATTCACTGTGTAGACACAACAAACGGTCCACTTTCTTTGTGTAGACAGCACAGAAGGTATATTTTCTTTCACTGTGTAAACACCACGAAAGGACAACTTTCTTTCGCTGTGAAGACACCACGGATGATGGACTTCTTTCCCGGTGTAATTCTAGGAAACGCCAACTGGGAACGCGAACCGATCCATCCCGCGCCTTCAGTGACCGTTTCCTGCACTTACAAAGGGACTCGCCTCCTCAACACTCAATGTTTGAACGCGGCTTGTACATCGCAGAACAACTTCCCGGACGATCCAACGGTTGCAATCATCTGCCACTGATTTTACTTCTTTATCAGTTTATCTCGAGAATTAACCAAAACCTGGTGAAAATAAATCAACAATTTATTAAGTTGTCTCCTTGACGTGCGGCCAATATAAATGAACCAGCTACATGAATATAACTTCTGTATATGAACAGAAGTTAAAATAAGAAATACGGGGGTGGGTGGGGGGGGGGGCACTATGACACAAATCTGTTAGGTGGGAGGGTAGGGGTTTCTGGGTTTCAATATGATGCCAGAGAGAGCGAAAGATACCCCAAAAAAAGCAGAGATTTCTGATGGTGAAAGGTGGAATAAGGTAGGTGGGCAAGGAGGGGTCGTTTTCCCAAATCACGAAGAATAAATTTCCTTATTTGCCATGCCACGACAAAATACACGAAGAGCTCCCCGCATACAATTGAAGGGACGGATATATGATATAAATTGGCGATTTCCCAATTCACGGTTATTTAGTTTTAACATACTCAGTTCACAATTAATGAGAATAATTGATCGCGACAGTCTGCTAATATCCTATTCCCCGTACGCGAAGAATTATTTTCCTCATTCCCAGTTCACGGTGAAAAAAAAAGCCCGTTCCCGAGGAACGAAAATAACTCTGTTGTGTCCTGTTAAGTTGTTGGCTTTGTGGATAAACCTTGTGGTGCTGTGTTAAATAAACAACCGGACGTGGTGGATTTGTGCGAGATAACCTACAAGGGCGGGCGAGTGTAATGGTTGAGCTAGAGATGTTTTAGATGTTTTTCTCATACATGATTTCGCAAATATCAACCCTTAACAGGAAAAACATGACTCAGAGTTCTGAGGAATGTTTAGATGTTATCTTATATTTTGCTCAATAATCTGAACTTTTATGAAACCATCTACCCGGTTTAATTTATTCACTTATTTGAAGATTTCAAATGGAATTCAGCACTGTTCAATTAATTGTAGAAACCAGCTGATTAGTTTGACTTTGATATGGCCGAATTAGGCTCTTTTTATATTTTTATAGCATTAGCTTTATGGCCAGTAGGCCGTGCTGCGGCCCATCACAAAATTGGCCTAAACAATTTATTTCCGTATTAACGTTTCAGGAGTGGTCGTCGTCTGGTTTGGTAGTGATCATGGTTCAGGTATATGATGTGGCCTCATGAGATCAACCGGAATGGGGCTGCTTGAACAGTGGCGGATCCAGGAATTTGTAACAGACTCAGAAATCCCCGAATTTAGCGGAGCTTGGCTTGCCATATAAGGGCACCCCCCCCCCCCCCTGGATCCGCCACTGGCGTCATCAAGGACAGGGTATCTGCGCATAATGGGCCACGCCTTCTGCGAATCGTACTCCACTGAATGGCGACACAAAGCCTACAGTCTGTCATGTTTTGTAGCAGACCAGTTGTATGTTCTCCATCCGCTTCAACAATTCGCGAGAGCCCCTGGGAAGTGGCGTAAGCGAGTCATATAAGCCCCAATCGCCCCCCCCCCCCCCCGCCTCCAACCCCCTTTCTTGTATTCGCCTCCTCATTTGCCCTTCTGCCACCATCCTTTTCCCCCATTTTCCCCACCCCTACTCCTCCTTTCCTTTCCCCACTCATCGGGCTTGTAGGCTCCGCCACGGGTACGTTGTTTGCCAGGATGACGTAGAAGGGGGGAGGCGGGGGTGGGGTCGAGGGCAACACGCTACACTCGTGTAGCGTGTTGATATTCGCGTATATGGCGAATCACCGGACTGCTCGGGTGGCTGCTGGCGACTGTCCTAGTGCTGGGCGAACGAGGGCCCGGGTGACTCACCGGACTCCTCACCCCGCCCCCGCATCCCATCTCGTACCCCCCGGAATCCTCCCTCCTCGGCGACCCCTCCCCGCCCCTCACAGGCACCCCACTCCCCCTCCCTACCAATCTCCGCTCCCAGACACCGTCCAGGGCGCTCTCCCCTCCCCTCCCAGACACCCTCTCATCCTCCCCCTCTCCTCCGCCCTCCCAGGAACTCGCCCGTCCCAGACACCCGCCGTTAGGGCCACGACCGGCAGTCATGGAAAAGCTAGGTAAATACGGCGCATGGTCCGCGACGAGAGGCGCCAGTGCGGGTGCCGCTAAACGAAATATAAGGGCAGTCATCCCGACATCAAGCTGGAGGCCGATAGGGGAGGGGACCGTTATGGAATGATTAACACGCACGCTATTTAATGTCATGATGATCGTAGACAACGTGATTCGGCTTACACAAAAGGTTTCCATATACACAATGAGAATGTAGACGGGGCGGCTTCGGCACAGACACCCTGTCCATGGTCACACTGGACGGCAGGGCATTTAATTTTCAGATACTTATTTCGTGACATGAGATCATCCGTTTCTATGGAAACCCTCGCTGACAAAATATTTTCTTTTCAGTTCCACGTTGCCCTCTCATTTGATGTGCCCATTTACGAGATTTAGGGTCAAGTAATGAATTTTTTATTTTTCTTTCTGCCATTAGCTTTCGTCGCTTTTTAGCGTCATTTTTTTACCATGAACGTCGTCGACCGAGCTCTGATTCTAACTACCATTTAGCATCTGCGGTCTTCCAGGGACGCTCCAAGCTGCTCCGGTCTGGCTTTACGCTATCATACTTAAAGTAATGGGAATCACCATATAGATCTCATCATAAGTAACACGAGGAGTCATCACATAGATATTATCATACGTAACACGAGAAGTCATCACATAGATCTCCTCATTAGTAACACGAGGAGTCATCACACAGATCCCCTCATTAGTAACACGAGGAGTCATCACATAGATCTCCTCATTAGTAACACGAGGAGTCATCACATAGAACTCCTCATTAGTAACACGAGAAGTCATCACACAGATCTCCTCATTAGTAACACGAGAAGTCATCACATAGATCTCCTCATTAGTAACACGAGGAGTCATCACACAGATCTCCTCATTAGTAACACGAGGAGTCATCACACAGATCTCCTCATTAGTAACACGAGGAGTCATCGCATAGATCTCCTCATTAGTAACACGAGGAGTCATCAAATAGATCTCCTCTTTAGTAACACGAGGAGTCATCACACAGATCTCCTCATTAGTAACACGAGGAGTCATCGCATAGATCTCCTCATTAGTAACACGAGGAGTCATCACATAGATCTCATCATTAGTAACACGAGGAGTCATCCCATAGATCTCCTCATTAGTAACACGAGGAGTCATCACATAGATCTCCTCATTAGTAACACGAGGAGTCATCACATAGATCTCCTCATTAGTAACCCGAGGAGTCATCACATAGAACTCCTCATTAGTAACACGAGAAGTCATCACACAGATCTCCTCATTAGTAACACGAGAAGTCATCACATAGATCTCCTCATTAGTAACACGAGGAGTCATCACACAGATCTCCTCATTAGTAACACGAGGAGTCATCACATAGATCTTCTCATTAGTAACACGAGGAGTCATCGCATAGATCTCCTCATTAGTAACACGAGGATTCATCAAATAGATCTCCTCTTTAGTAACACGAGGAGTCATCACACAGATCTCCTCATTAGTAACACGAGGAGTCATCGCATAAATCTCCTCATTAGTAACACGAGGAGTCATCACATAGATCTCCTCATTAGTAACCCGAGGAGTCATCCCATAGATCTCCTCATTAGTAACACGAGGAGTCATCACATAGATCTCCTCATTAGTAACACGAGGAGTCATCACATAGATCTCCTCATTAGTAACCCGAGGAGTCATCACATAGAACTCCTCATTAGTAACACGAGAAGTCATCACACAGATCTCCTCATTAGTAACACGAGAAGTCATCACATAGATCTCCTCATTAGTAACACGAGGAGTCATCACACAGATCTCCTCATTAGTAACACGAGGAGTCATCACATAGATCTTCTCATTAGTAACACGAGGAGTCATCGCATAGATCTCCTCATTAGTAACACGAGGATTCATCAAATAGATCTCCTCTTTAGTAACACGAGGAGTCATCACACAGATCTCCTCATTAGTAACACGAGGAGTCATCGCATAAATCTCCTCATTAGTAACACGAGGAGTCATCACATAGATCTCCTCATTAGTAACCCGAGGAGTCATGACACAGATCTCCTCATTAGTAACACGAGGAGTCATCACATAGATCTCCTCATTAGTAACACGAGAAGTCATCACACAGATCTCCTCATTAGTAACACGAGGAGTCATCACATAGATCTCCTCATTAGTAACACGAGGATTCATCACATAGATCTCCTCATTAGTAACACGAGGAGTCATCACATAGATCTCCTCATTAGTAACACGAGGAGTCATCGCATAGATCTCCTCATTAGTAACACGAGGAGTCATCACATAGATCTCCTCATTAGTAACGCGAGAAGTCATCACATAGATCTCCTCATTAGTAACCCGAGGAGTCATCACATAGAACTCCTCATTAGTAACACGAGGAGTCATCACACAGATCTCCTCATTAGTAACACGAGGAGTCATCACACAGATCTCCTTATTAGTAACACGAGGAGTCATCACATAGATCTCCTCATTAGTAACACGAGGAGTCATCGCATAGATCTCCTCATTAGTAACACGAGGAGTCATCACATAGATCTCCTCATTAGTAACACGAGGAGTCATCGCATAGATCTCCTCATTAGTAACACGAGGAGTCATCACATAGATCTCCTCATTAGTAACACGAGGAGTCATCACACAGATCTCCTCATTAGTAGCACGAGGAGTCATCACATAGATCTCCTCATTAGTAACGAGGAGTCATCACATAGATATCCTCATTAGTAACACGAGGAGTCATCACATAGATCTCCTCATTAGTAACACGAGGATTCATCACATAGATCTCCTCATTAGTAACACGAGGAGTCATCACATAGATCTCCTCATTAGTAACACGAGGAGTCATCACATAGATCTCCTCATTAGTAACACGAGGAGTCCTCACATAGATCTCCTCATTAGTAACACGAGGAGTCATCACATAGATCTCCTCATTAGTAACACGAGGAGTCATCACACAGATCTCCTCATTAGTAACACGAGGAGTCATCACATAGATCTCCTCATTAGTAACACGAGGAGTCATCACATAGATCTCCTCATTAGTAACACGAGGAGTCATCGCATAGATCTCCTCATTAATAACACGAGGAGTCATCACACAGATCTCCTCATTAGTAACACGAGGAGTCCTCACATAGATCTCCTCATTAGTAACACGAGGAGTCATCGCATAGATCTCCTCATTAGTAACACGAGGAGTCATCACATAGATCTCCTCATTAGTAACACGAGGAGTCATGACACAGATCTCCTCATTGGTAACACGAGGAGTCATCACATAGATCTCCTCATTAGTAACACGAGGAGTCATCACATAGATCTCCTCATTAGTAACACGAGGAGTCATCACACAGATCTCCTCATTAGTAACACGAGGAGTCATCACATAGATCTCCTCATTAGTAACGAGGAGTCATCACATAGATCTCCTCATTAGTAACACGAGGAGTCATCACATAGATCTCCTCATTAGTAACACGAGGAGTCATCACATAGATCTCCTCATTAGTAACACGAGGAGTCATCACATAGATCTCCTCATTAGTAACACGAGGAGTCATCACATAGATCTCCTCATTAGTAACACGAGGAGTCATCACATAGATCTCCTCATTAGTAACACGAGGAGTCATCGCATAGATCTCCTCATTAGTAACACGAGGAGTCATCACATAGATCTCCTCATTAGTAACACGAGGAGTCATCACACAAATCTCCTCATTAGTAACACGAGGAGTCATCACACAGATCTCCTCATTAGTAACACGAGGAGTCATCACATAGATCTCCTCATTAGTAACACGAGGAGTCATCACACAGATCTCCTCATTAGTAACACGAGGAGTCATCACATAGATCTCCTCATTAGTAACACGAGAAGTCATCACATAGATCTCCTCATTAGTAACACGAGGAGTCATCACATAGATCTCCTCATTAGTAACACGAGGAGTCATCACATAGATCTCCTCATTAGTAACGAGGAGTCATCACATAGATCTCCTCATTAGTAACACGAGGAGTCATCACATAGATCTCCTCATTAGTAACACGAGGAGTCATCACACAGATCTCCTCATTAGTAACACGAGGAGTCATCACATAGATCTCCTCATTAGTAACACGAGGAGTCATCACATAGATCTCCTCATTAGTAACACGAGGAGTCATCACATAGATCTCCTCATTAGTAACACGAGGAGTCATCGCATAGATCTCCTCATTAGTAACACGAGGAGTCATCACATAGATCTCCTCATTAGTAACACGAGGAGTCATCACACAGATCTCCTCATTAGTAACACGAGGAGTCATCACATAGATCTCCTCATTAGTAACACGAGGAGTCATCACATAGATCTCCTCATTAGTAACACGAGGAGTCATCACATAGATCTCCTCATTAGTAGCACGAGGAGTCATCACATAGATCTCCTCATTAGTAACACGAGGAGTCATCGCATAGATCTCCTCATTAGTAACACGAGGAGTCCTCACATAGATCTCCTCATTAGTAATATGAGGAGTCATCACATAGATTTTATCATTAGTAACACGAGGAGTCATCACATAGATCTCCTCATTAGTAATATGAGGAGTCATCACACAGATCTCCTCACTAGTAACACGAGGAGTCCTCACACAGATCTCCTCATTAGTAACACGAGGAGTCATCACATAGATCTCCTCATTAGTAACACGAGGAGTCCTCACATAGATCTCCTCATTAGTAACACGAGGAGTCCTCACATAGATCTCCTCATTAGTAATATGAGGAGTCATCACATAGATTTTATCATTAGTAACACGAGGAGTCATCGCATAGATCTCCTCATTAGTAACACGAGGAGTCATCAAATAGATCTCCTCTTTAGTAACACGAGGAGTCATCACACAGATCTCCTCATTAGTAACACGAGGAGTCATCGCATAGATCTCCTCATTAGTAACACGAGGAGTCATCACATAGATCTCATCATTAGTAACACGAGGAGTCATCCCATAGATCTCCTCATTAGTAACACGAGGAGTCATCACATAGATCTCCTCATTAGTAACACGAGGAGTCATCACATAGATCTCCTCATTAGTAACCCGAGGAGTCATCACATAGAACTCCTCATTAGTAACACGAGAAGTCATCACACAGATCTCCTCATTAGTAACACGAGAAGTCATCACATAGATCTCCTCATTAGTAACACGAGGAGTCATCACACAGATCTCCTCATTAGTAACACGAGGAGTCATCACATAGATCTTCTCATTAGTAACACGAGGAGTCATCGCATAGATCTCCTCATTAGTAACACGAGGATTCATCAAATAGATCTCCTCTTTAGTAACACGAGGAGTCATCACACAGATCTCCTCATTAGTAACACGAGGAGTCATCGCATAGATCTCCTCATTAGTAACACGAGGAGTCATCACACAGATCTCCTCATTAGTAACCCGAGGAGTCATGACACAGATCTCCTCATTAGTAACACGAGGAGTCATCACATAGATCTCCTCATTAGTAACACGAGAAGTCATCACACAGATCTCCTCATTAGTAACACGAGGAGTCATCACATAGATCTCCTCATTAGTAACACGAGGATTCATCACATAGATCTCCTCATTAGTAACACGAGGAGTCATCACATAGATCTCCTCATTAGTAACACGAGGAGTCATCGCATAGATCTCCTCATTAGTAACACGAGGAGTCATCACATAGATCTCCTCATTAGTAACGCGAGAAGTCATCACATAGATCTCCTCATTAGTAACCCGAGGAGTCATCACATAGAACTCCTCATTAGTAACACGAGGAGTCATCACACAGATCTCCTCATTAGTAACACGAGGAGTCATCACACAGATCTCCTTATTAGTAACACGAGGAGTCATCACATAGATCTCCTCATTAGTAACACGAGGAGTCATCGCATAGATCTCCTCATTAGTAACACGAGGAGTCATCACATAGATCTCCTCATTAGTAACACGAGGAGTCATCGCATAGATCTCCTCATTAGTAACACGAGGAGTCATCACATAGATCTCCTCATTAGTAACACGAGGAGTCATCACACAGATCTCCTCATTAGTAGCACGAGGAGTCATCACATAGATCTCCTCATTAGTAACGAGGAGTCATCACATAGATATCCTCATTAGTAACACGAGGAGTCATCACATAGATCTCCTCATTAGTAACACGAGGATTCATCACATAGATCTCCTCATTAGTAACACGAGGAGTCATCACATAGATCTCCTCATTAGTAACACGAGGAGTCATCACATAGATCTCCTCATTAGTAACACGAGGAGTCCTCACATAGATCTCCTCATTAGTAACACGAGGAGTCATCACATAGATCTCCTCATTAGTAACACGAGGAGTCATCACACAGATCTCCTCATTAGTAACACGAGGAGTCATCACATAGATCTCCTCATTAGTAACACGAGGAGTCATCACATAGATCTCCTCATTAGTAACACGAGGAGTCATCGCATAGATCTCCTCATTAATAACACGAGGAGTCATCACACAGATCTCCTCATTAGTAACACGAGGAGTCCTCACATAGATCTCCTCATTAGTAACACGAGGAGTCATCGCATAGATCTCCTCATTAGTAACACGAGGAGTCATCACATAGATCTCCTCATTAGTAACACGAGGAGTCATGACACAGATCTCCTCATTGGTAACACGAGGAGTCATCACATAGATCTCCTCATTAGTAACACGAGGAGTCATCACATAGATCTCCTCATTAGTAACACGAGGAGTCATCACACAGATCTCCTCATTAGTAACACGAGGAGTCATCACATAGATCTCCTCATTAGTAACGAGGAGTCATCACATAGATCTCCTCATTAGTAACACGAGGAGTCATCACATAGATCTCCTCATTAGTAACACGAGGAGTCATCACATAGATCTCCTCATTAGTAACACGAGGAGTCATCACATAGATCTCCTCATTAGTAACACGAGGAGTCATCACATAGATCTCCTCATTAGTAACACGAGGAGTCATCACATAGATCTCCTCATTAGTAACACGAGGAGTCATCGCATAGATCTCCTCATTAGTAACACGAGGAGTCATCACATAGATCTCCTCATTAGTAACACGAGGAGTCATCACACAAATCTCCTCATTAGTAACACGAGGAGTCATCACACAGATCTCCTCATTAGTAACACGAGGAGTCATCACATAGATCTCCTCATTAGTAACACGAGGAGTCATCACACAGATCTCCTCATTAGTAACACGAGGAGTCATCACATAGATCTCCTCATTAGTAACACGAGAAGTCATCACATAGATCTCCTCATTAGTAACACGAGGAGTCATCACATAGATCTCCTCATTAGTAACACGAGGAGTCATCACATAGATCTCCTCATTAGTAACGAGGAGTCATCACATAGATCTCCTCATTAGTAACACGAGGAGTCATCACATAGATCTCCTCATTAGTAACACGAGGAGTCATCACACAGATCTCCTCATTAGTAACACGAGGAGTCATCACATAGATCTCCTCATTAGTAACACGAGGAGTCATCACATAGATCTCCTCATTAGTAACACGAGGAGTCATCACATAGATCTCCTCATTAGTAACACGAGGAGTCATCGCATAGATCTCCTCATTAGTAACACGAGGAGTCATCACATAGATCTCCTCATTAGTAACACGAGGAGTCATCACACAGATCTCCTCATTAGTAACACGAGGAGTCATCACATAGATCTCCTCATTAGTAACACGAGAAGTCATCACATAGATCTCCTCATTAGTAACACGAGGAGTCATCACATAGATCTCCTCATTAGTAACACGAGGAGTCATCACATAGATCTCCTCATTAGTAACGAGGAGTCATCACATAGATCTCCTCATTAGTAACACGAGGAGTCATCACATAGATCTCCTCATTAGTAACACGAGGAGTCATCACATAGATCTCCTCATTAGTAGCACGAGGAGTCATCACATAGATCTCCTCATTAGTAACACGAGGAGTCATCGCATAGATCTCCTCATTAGTAACACGAGGAGTCCTCACATAGATCTCCTCATTAGTAATATGAGGAGTCATCACATAGATTTTATCATTAGTAACACGAGGAGTCATCACATAGATCTCCTCATTAGTAATATGAGGAGTCATCACACAGATCTCCTCATTAGTAACACGAGGAGTCCTCACACAGATCTCCTCATTAGTAACACGAGGAGTCATCACATAGATCTCCTCATTAGTAACACGAGGAGTCCTCACATAGATCTCCTCATTAGTAACACGAGGAGTCCTCACATAGATCTCCTCATTAGTAATATGAGGAGTCATCACATAGATTTTATCATTAGTAACACGAGGAGTCATCACATAGATCTCCTCATTAGTAATATGAGGAGTCATCACATAGATTTTATCATAAGTAACACGAGAAGTCATCACATAGATAACAATTAGAATAATCATACCTCAAAGCGATACCATAATTAGGTTATTTCTACATGATAATTCAATGCATAACTACATGTAATTGAACAGAACCCTTACTTAATTAATCGTCACATTAGTTATAAAAGTCATTATGTTCAGCGGTAAGTTAATTCAATGTCTACATACAGATGGATGCTTCCCGATATTTGCTTTGTCTGGTAATCATTTACAATAAAACATCAATGCCTCTTGTGTATTGCCGAAACAACCATGGTAATCTATAAGAATTTCTTGACTCCCATTTGGTGGATCTCTATTCTCCGCCCATGACGCTGCGTGTGTCAGTCGGCGGGAAATGTCAAAATTCTCGGCAAAAATGGTCAAATAAGTTCTAATTCAACGTCCCTGATGTATTTAAGGCAGCAAATTACTCTATGTACTTAATGCATGATTCTGAAATAGCGATGACAGACTTTTTTTATGCACCCTTGTGTTATTAGGCATAAGCTGGGTCTCCGGCATTGATTTGTACAAGTCCGCGTTGCATTTGTCATATCAATTGGTGCACAGCCCCAGTGGCATGTCTTCGGGAAGACCGAAAAATAACGCAGTCTCGATCTAGTCGAAGGTGGTCTGGACTAGCTAAAACCTTTAGCGAGTATAATGTTGGGATTGCATAATGCATACTCTGCCTGTTCCCCGAGGGACCCCCTTAGATTATAACGGGCCGCACGCCTGCTTCACGAGTGGCCATCTGGTTGTTTTCATTGCTGCCACTCGAGTGCCAGACAACGGTGACGCCCCCCAGCGGCGTGGCTGTCCAATAAATGGCGCAGTCACTCTGACCTCCACGTGACAGACGTGCATATAAGGACGCTGGATATGCGGGCTGCGTGACTCGGACATTGGGTCTGCTGTCGGCATTCATGCAGCCTCCCCGACCTCTGGTCGACGTATTACGTACGTAAACATCGCGCCTGAATGCCGTAAACATTGTCACTTAGTAGAATTATTGTCGCATCTTAATATTGAATTTTTTTTTCTTTTCAGGACTACACATTGTAGATCTACCGTTGGATCCGTCGTTGAAGTATTAATTACGTCTTACCCATCGGCTGCCATATGGATTTCAATCCGGGGGATAACATGCCGCCAATGGATGATTTTGAATTATTTAGCTTGCAGGCTGGTCGCCGCAAGTTAAGTTCCTGCCTTGAGTTCGGAGGGAGCCTGCCATGTTTTGCCACGGGCAGCCCGTCGGCCGGCTTGCTCTCATCGCCACCCACCACACCACGCGGCCACCATATTGTCCCCAGAGGGAAGGTGAAGGAGAAAGCTGTGGGCAAAGAGGACGCGAAGAGACGTCCGTCCCATTATATCCGACGTACGTACTCGGATCGGTGCGGCAACTTCTCGCCTGTTGACCAGTTCACCCAAGAAAAGGCCGTTAGAGGGCGAAGGAATGATGGTTTGGACAAGGCAGGTGGTGGCGGGGCTGACGACGCAACCCGGGGAGGGGGATTCCAGAAGGGGTCGCCCACGCTCTGTGGCGGCAGCGGACGGGTTCCGCCTGCACGGCGCTACATACCGAGACAGGGACCAAAGGGTCGTCTGACTAAACCCCCCTCCAGCACCACGGATAAATCTCACGCCAAATTATACGCCGTGAAACCAAAACAACTGGTTCACTCCGTGTCATCCCCTCGCCTCCTGCAAGACACCGACCGCCAGTGTTCGTGTTCTTCGCTAGGGGGCACTGCGCGAGATTGTTGCCAACCGGTACGTCATTTCCGGACTACCTCGAAGGGCATCGTGAACTGTGGCGACACGATGCGGTCCCTCAGCTGCACGGCTCTGCAGACCATCGGGGTTACCGTGAAAACCCCGGTCAGTCCCAAGACGCTGGTTCACGCCATCAGCTGTGAGGACGGGGGTCTGCACGGCCCGCCGCTCAAGGTATCGGTGCTTGGGGCTCCCAACACCGGCAAGACAACCCTAGCACGCCAGTTCCTCACGTCGGAAACGCTGTGGGATACAGACTGGGGAACAGGTACGCAATGAAATTGAATTAAATAATATATTACGCCAGTTACATAGAATGATGCACTAACCAATTGAGAAGCCTCGCAAACCCAGATAAATTGATCAAACTACCATACTTATGTGAGGACATCAGCTTTGAATAATTATGTTACCGTCTACAAACCCATTACAGTCAATTGTACCATAATAATCGCGATCAGTCGAGAATGGGACGAAGGGTGGGGGAGGGAGTGGGGGTGGGGGAGGGGGGTGGGGATGGGGGGGGGGGGGTCTGGTCATATCATTTGGCTGCCAAATAAACATTGGCCAACCCAGTCAAACCAGTCAGGGAGATTATGTTCTCTCCAGAAAGTTGGGACAATTAGGGCGGGAAACAAGCAGCTACTGTTTAATGGATTAGCCTACGGCATCTGCCGTGTATATATTATTCATTGCGCTGTCATCCAGTGTGGAGTGTGAAAAACCTTTTAAAAAAAGCTGTCATGGAAACTTATGGTGAAAAGTGGCTTAAAGTGGTAAAAAGCCGTTCAAAAATTGTTGTGACTCATCATATGTTTTTTCAGTGTAGGTCGGTGTCACGATCTTGGCTATGGCATTTTTCCACTTTGCAAATTTGGAAATGGTGCAATAGTCCCCATCCAGACTTATTACATGTAATTGTATGCATTAGATTTCCTAGGGACACGTGTGTTAGGACCCAAAACGTTATAGTGATGAAAACGTCATACCACACTGGCTGCGCCATCTAGTAGCAAATGGACAGTTTCACTCTGTGCCTCAATCGCCGTTTCTGTTGACGGGGGCTATGAATATATGAGGCCGTAACTCTTCAGTTTCATATATATATATAAGTGCTTTCATAAATAATGAAATATATGGGGTATCGCCGCCCCCCCTGAGTCTATTCTTTGGAACTTTCTACTCCTGGAAACCTTAGATTTCTTATTTTCCTGCGCCGTATTCGCGCATATCGGCCTCCAAGAAGTCATCAATTGTCGATCAATCACTTCTTTGACCCCTGCTCAGTCTCATTCAGAAACGTTAATTACGCAGGGTTGTATGGGCGATAAGCGAGAAGTCAAACTTAACACTGTGTATTTCATTCTACCAAGTAATGATGTTTTCGTCACTATGACGTTTTGGGTTTTAACACACGTGTGCTACGTGTAATAAACATAAATAGGGTGGGTGAATTGGATGGTTATGAGGAGCTCGAGTGAGAGGTCCTTAACAAAGAATGGGGAAGAGCTAGGCTGATGACGCATCCAGAATGGAGTCCTGCAACAAAAAGCTGCAACATTGGTTGATTGTGATGATAGAGTACACTCGAAAGAAACACATTGCCCCAAGAGACATCCAAGTGTGATAAAAAAATGTATAAAAGTAAATTATTACATCATCCTTGGAACCCCATGCTGTTTCCACTGCGGTTTTCGTTGTTTATTGTGCCCGTATCTAGGATTCCGGAACGCCACGCCACACCCACCAATAAAAATGGCTGATGGGCGTGTCTGTCGCCCAATGGACCGATTGCGTACTTACTGGACTGACATTCATTTCAATTCCATATCGAATATGCATGAGCCAAACATACCAGTTGGAAAGTCGTCATCATGTAAACGAAGGACAAACCCTAACAATTTGATAGGGGGCTCTATGACGGCAGGGGTATTTTTACTGCATGGTGTTGTCAAGTCCAGTGCGTCCGCAAGATACACCGTTATATCGGGTGTGAAACCTAGCCTAATCGCGATGTGCACCAAAAATGTTACTTAAATTGACTGTTAACACTTTGTTTCGGCCGATTGGTAAGGATTTTTTTTTAAAGCAACGAGCCCCCATCAATATCGAGCAGCGCACCATTTTGCTGAAGCCAGTGACGTATACTGTGACCCATTATTGTGGCGCCGCCTTGCGTTATAACTGGAATATTCTCGCGGGAAGAACTTTTCATAGTAGACGTAGGCTTCAGGGGAAACGCGTAAAAGGAGAGATCAGGGCCGCGATTTGCGGATGAATTGCGGCAGTTCTAAGCCGCGTAGTAAACCATTATCTTAGTGTTTCATGGAAAAATACCATATTTTTTTTATTATTTTTCATTTATTGTGACGAGATGGCATGACATGCACTACAAAAGTGAATAGTAACATCAATGCATTGATACATAAACATAATTCATATACGAGGCAAAAAAACTCTCTGCAAGGAGAGGATCACATGAAAAACTGATTAATTGAAGAGACATTTCCATCGAAACATATTGATATATTTTTTGCAACGATTGTCTCCGTAAAAAAACATGATTGGAGTTATAATCGCAGCTATTTATATTAGCGATGGTCATGCGCTCTTTTTGCTCGCACAGTAAGTGTCATTTCCGGTTTGAATATAATTAGAGTATCGCCTCCTGATTAGTCAATCGCGGACACACCGCCAAAAAGAGCTGCCGTCTGGTTAAGCGGCGAAATCGTGGCTGGCGGTCCCTTCTAAATTTTATTGTGAGCTACAGACAGGACGGCAAATTCGGTAATTTGGAGGTTAGACTATTATATGAATCGGTAAAGCAGCGTTAGAGGTCAGGCTGGCGACTTCCTTTAAGTGGTCGGGTCATCTGAGAGCCTATATAACGGTATGTGGATCGGTGGTTTGCGTCCCGCTGTGGCCATGTCTGTGTCTGTGTTCATGGTCCCACTGTTCCTTCCTTCTACCATTGACGTGATAGGGCCAAAAGTGGTTAAATGAGACAACGATATGATTGGTTGTATATTCAGGACACTTTACGCATTTTTGGTCATATCGCGCCAATGGGAGAAGGAAGGGAGAGTGGAGCCATGTCCCCGGGGGTAACCCCCTACTCTGTGCAAAGAAGGACATGGGATCTTTATCCTGCGACCACACAGACACGGCCACAGCAGGGCGCGAGACATCGATCCACGTGCCGTTAGGCTCTCAGGTGGCCAGAGCACTCAATGCGAGTGCTCGATCTAACCCACTGAGCTATCGGGGCGGCCCAACAACCATATAAATGGTATGTGAAACAAAGCCTGCTATATTCCGGTTCATGCGCACTTGTCATGATGATGTCAATATCATTTCCAGTCTCCGCTAAGTGCTTTGATGATATGTCAGTAGATGTAGTTTCTTAATCGATAGGGACCCACCTGTTGCCATCCTCTGAATTAACGGAGGGAGATTGGGGGGAGGAGCGTGGCGGGGGGGGGGGTCCCATAGACTAGACTATGAGGCATTTCTTTTAGGTCGGATTTTACCGTTATACGGTTTGAGTTATTGACATCGTAGCGGTCACGGATAGTATAGGCGCAGGGACCGAATCGATATTGCAAGTTAAAGTCCAGCTCCAAAGGGACTGTTAGGATATTAATCGCGATATATTACGAGCAAAATAGAATACCCGTTAATACCATTATAACATAGGACGCGTTAAAACATCAAGAAATAGTCAGAGGCGACCATTCGACGTTTCGTGACGTATATGAAGGTTCCCATTTGAATAGCAGGTGCGCTGCACGCATGTGACGGGCAGTCATATTAATTATTTTGTTAAAACATCCGTTACAAAACCACGCAGGTTAAAACGATACATTTAATTGAGCTGGACTTGAACAATTAAACTGGAACCTGCATATCTACGGCTTGGATTTTTCAGAGTTGATACCCGAGTTTTGCAGAATTATAGTGACTAAAATTACCCACACTTACCAAACTATGAGCCAGATAATTTGGACAACCACCCAGATTGCTTCATTGCAGATGTATTTACTCTTCTACGCATGGCCGGGAAATGCTCGACGAGCAGCTTTAATGTCTCTGCTCATGCAGTATATAGCTCGTGTCGTGCGGAAGTCCAAGCGGATGTGCTTCCTAATTAGAGAATTGCATAATCGGGGTTTTGTTAACATAATTTTATTACGTTTAGCAAATGGAAACATGTGAATGTCATTAGGAAGTTAGCGTTATATATGAAAATGCAAAAACATGTCAAATATCGCATATATGAGTGTCCAGCTATAGGTTACTTTCTGGCCTGTAGAGTCAGATACAAAGTAATGAACCACTAGGCATTATACCAATGTATAGATGTTAGGATCATATCTATCCACACCTAGTCTGGTTAGGACATCCATACAGGTGACTCTAGCTCTGATGACATTGGTATAATACCTGTTTATTCGTTGGCATCCTTTTCCAGATGTTGGCTCAGCCATACAGGTTCATCTCGACGGCGAGGAAGTCCTGATCAATATTCAAGAGTCATGCGTGACGGAGGTAGGTTCTGAATGCGATGTGTTTTCCGTTTTCGCACGAGGGTTTTGGCAAATAAAAGAAAAAATCTCACCCCACCCCAAAAAGATGATTTTGTCAAAAAGTAAATTACAACGCTAACCTGCAAGCTGCTGTTTTAGAAGGAATCAAAGGGAATTTGCATCAATGTGGTCTCGAATTCGAGTTGGGGACTAAAATAAACAGTGGTTTGGACGATATGGCTTCCAACCTCCGCTTTACCCCGGCTCTGATTTGCACTTGACATCACTGGGAGAGTTTTATCTGTCGTCAGTGCTGTCATTTGCCTTTACCACCGCCCCACTGTCCCTTGTTGTGTTTGTTTGGGGTCTCATGGCTTGCCCGCATTCTATTTTTATCGATATACTGAGCTACAATAATATTATCGTTGGCAATCGGGAGGCTACCGGCCTTCGTGTATGAGCGCTCTCTCCGGGGACCACACCCCGATTGGCCGTGGGTACATATACGTACATTCACAGTGACGCATCTTGGGCGATGGGGGTTAGCTATAGGGTATGACCGATATATCCGCCCAGTTTATGGGTATATGAAGCCCATCCCCTTTTCCCTTTTCTGGGTTTTGTCTGAAAAGATTATAATGTCGATGAATTTTGACGCAAACAGCACCCCCCCCCCCCCCCCACCCCCGCTGTGCCCGTCCCGCTGGCAGTGTCAGCCTCATCATATGGCCGGATTAATTCGCCCATACTACCCGGAACACCCCGGCATATCCCTTGAGCTCGGCGCTTGGGGTACATGATACCAGCCAGACTAGCTCATCCAGCTGTTATCATAGGGGGATAGATATTCCGCTAGCTGCCCTGGATGGAGGGACGCGAGCGCTGGCGAGAAAACCCATCCATCTCAATAAAGTACCACTCTTTCCACCAATGACATTTCTGTTATGCATGTAAGCAAATCAATCATGCATGGCTGAGCATTTGCATAAAGTGCCGTCACTGCTCGGGAGTGCTCCGTAATCTATATGATTCAGTTATTTCATGGGTTTGTTGTTTTGCCTTTTGCCTCCCCGAAGACTTCAGAAACCATTTTTGTTGTGGGGTTGATTGCTTTGGGAATTTATTGGCCGACTTTGTGTGCTATCACTAGCAGTCATATCGGTATATATCCCTCGTAGCTGTACCCATATGTCTATGTATAGGTCTAAGCCCATCCCGCGCGGCCACATGAGGGGTATATTGTAGGTCTTTGGTCATGCAGCGGCGGTTGAAAAGGTGGGGTGGGCGTGCCCCTTCCACTTTGGCTCCTCACCATACTCTCAGAATGCATGCACTTGCGAAAGAAAAAAAACTTAAGAACAAGAATTTTTTTGTTAGTTTATTTTTGTTATCCAGACAAAAGTTGAGTTGTATACTGCCCTCCCGAGTGGCATCTTTACTCCCGTGTGCGCGCACAAACAAACCTGTCATGTAATTAGGTCTCAGACGTGTATACACGAGTCATGCGTACACGAATTATGTGCCAAACAAACTGGGCGCATTTCTTTGGGCCAGGTTCGGTATCCCGCCCCGGGCCCGCAACACGTAACAGGGAACTTCCGAGTATGCCGATAGGGATATGCCTATTCCAATGAAATGCACACAACGTTCACATCCGGTGCACATTAAGGCACTGGAACCAACCTACTCTCATCACCTTTCAATCAGCCGCCATCTTCTCCCGAATGCCCCGTGCTGTTTAGAACGGGGCACATCGGCATACCGAATGCATGCGCGCGCATCCATAACCGGGTGAAAGAAGTGTCGGGCGGTGAACCGATGCGTAATGTGCGTATTCGGTCCACCGTAGGGATACACCCGGGGTACCAAAGAAATGCGCCCAGTGTTATACACATGGCGTTGGAACGGGGTCAATAGGGGGATGCTGGGTAATATGTTCATTTGACATTCTAACATTATGGGGGTCGATTGGGAAACGTCACTTAAAATTCTAGGAGCTATATAGCGCATAGCCAACGCTGAACCTCACGTCACCCCACCCTCCACGTCGTCACACTGTGAACCACCAGGTCATGAACAGAACTTGTTAAATTTCGAAACAGACAACAGCAGGAATGGAAATATAGAGAGGGGATGATCGGTCGTTCATCCATTTGATAGCAAGTTTCCCTGTAGGTCACGTGTAGCTTTTGTTTCCCTGCAGGTCACGTGTGGCTTTTGTTTCCCTGTAGGTCACGTATAGCTTTTGTTTCCCTGTAGGTCACGTGTAGCTTTTGTTTCCCTGTAGGTCACGTGTAGCGTTTGTTTCCCTGTAGGTCATGTGTAGCTTTTGTTTCCCTGTAGGTCACGTGTGGCTTTTGTTTCCCTGTAGGTCACGTATAGCTTTTGTTTCCCTGTAGGTCACGTGTGGCTTTTGTTTCCCTGTAGGTCACGTGTGGCTTTTGTTTCCCTGTAAGTCACGTGTAGCTTTTGTTTTTCTAGGTCACGTGTAGCTTTTGTTTCTCTGTAGATCACGTGTAGCGTTTGTTTCCCTGTAAGTCACGTGTAGCTTTTGTTTTTCTAGGTCACGTGTAGCGTTTGTTTCCGTATAGGTCAATTGTAGATTCTTCTTCCCTGTAGGTCACGTGTAGCTTTTGTTTCTCTGTAGGTCACGTGTAGCGTTTGTTTCCCTGTAGGTCACTTGTAGATTTTGTTTCCCTGTATATGTCACGTGTAGCTTTTGTTTCCCTCTAGGTCACGTGTAGCTTTTGTTTCCCTGTAGGTCACGTGTAGCTTTTGTTTCCCTGTGGGTCACGTGTAGCTTTTGTCTCCCTGTAGGTCACGTGTAGCTTTTGTTTCCCTGTAGTTTACGTGTAGCTTTTGTTTCCCTGTAGGTCACGTGTAGCTTTTGTTTCCCTGTAGGTCACGTGTAGCTTTTGTTTCCCTGTGGGTCACGTGTAGCTTTTGTCTCCCTGTAGGTCACGTGTAGCTTTTGTTTCCCTGTAGGTCACGTGTAGCTTTTGTTTCCCTGTAGGTCACGTGTAGCTTTTGTTTCCCTGTAGGTCACGTGTAACTTTTGTTTCCCTGTAGGTCACCTGTAGCTTTTGTTTCCCTGTGGGTCACGTGTAGCTTTTGTTTCCCTGTAGGTCACGTGTAGTTTTTTGTTTCCCTGTATATGTCACATATGAAAGACTAATCTCGCAGTGCAAGTGATGCAATATAGCCGATTTGTCGGCCATAACACGAAAGATGGATCAGGAACGTCATATTCAAATTTTATAAGCGTACGCTTATGTCGGTCATTCCAAAAATAAAGCATTCGACACTGTAGACTCAGTTGTTTCAGGCCAGGTCAGTGAATACACCCCAGCATGTTCTTTAACAAGTACGTGTTACTAAATCATATGCTGGCTACCAAATCACCCTCTGACTATACGTACCATGTCATCTTACTGAAGAACCAAACATCTTACTGATGAACCAAACATCTTACTGATGAACCAAACACCTTACTGACTACCATGTTTTTCTGACTATTTAAGGTCATAGGGTCTGCTATGGCTTTCCAAGAGGTATCGCGCGCTGCATTATCATTGCGCTGACTGTATGTCTGATCGCCCTTTACACCGTATAAGGAACAAATACCGATCTTACTATAGGCTATATCTGTTTATAGCTACACATATGTAAATGATGACAACTTTATTATAACAACAGGAAGTAGTCGACATACCGGAAGCCGACGCCTTCGTTGTCATGTACTCGGCCTCGGACCGCGACTCCTTCCACGGCGCCCTCGACACCCTCTACCAGCTGCGCCATCGGGAGCGCCGCGACCACGTGGTCGTCCTGCTGGCCAATAAGATTGACCTGGTGCGCCTCAGGACCGTGGCTGACGTCGGTGGGTCTCGCACCTTTCTTTTCTATGGCGAATGCAGTGAAAAGCCCAATGGGATTGACAGTAGTGCAACCTGGTGAACCTATAGCTATGCGTCACAGGAGAGATAATTTTCTTTTTGTTACTTTGGATTTACTTTGAATAGCTCGGCCAATTTCGCGCTGTCGATTTTAGGGAAGCCCCAATATGGCGTCGTTGATTTTAGGGAAGCCCCAATGTGGCGTTGTTGATTTTAGGGAAGCCCAATGTGGCGTTGTCGTTTTTTGGGAAGCCCCAATATGGCGTCGTTGATTTTAGGGAAGCCCCAATGTGGCGTTGTTGATTTTAGGGAAGCCCCAATGTGGCGTTGTTGATTTTAGGGAAGCCCAATGTGGCGTTGTCGTTTTTTGGGAAGCCCCAATATGGCGTTGTTGATTTTAGGGAAGCCCCAATGTTGTGTTGTCGATTTTAGGGAAGCCCCAATATGGCGTCGTTGATTTTAGGGAAGCCCCAATGTGGCGTTGTTGATTTTAGGGAAGCCCAATGTGGCGTTGTCGTTTTTTGGGAAGCCCCAATATGGCGTCGTTGATTTTAGGAAAGCCCCAACATGGCGTTGTTGATTTTAGGGAAGCCCCAATGTGGCGTTGTCGATTTTAGGGAAGCCCCAATATGGCGTTGTTGATTTTAGGGAAGCCCCAATGTGGCGTTGTCGATTTTAGGGAAGCCCCAATATGGCGTTGTTGATTTTAGGGAAGCCCAAATGTGACGTTGTCGTTTTTTGGGAAGCCCCAATATGGCGTTGTCGATTTTAGGGAAGCCCCAATATGGCGTTGTCGATTTTAGGGAAGCCCCAATGTGGCGTTGTCGTTTTTTGGGAAGCCCCAATATGGCGTTGTCGATTTTAGGGAAGCCCCAATGTGGCGTTGTCGTTTTTTGGGAAGCCCCAATATGGCGTTGTCGATTTTAGGGAAGCCCCAATATGGCGTTGTTGATTTTAGGGAAGCCCCAATGTGGCGTTGTCGTTTTTTGGGAAGCCCCAATGTGGCGTTGTTGATTTTAGGGAAGCCCCAACATGGCGTTGTTGATTCTAGGAAAGCCCCAACATGGCGTTGTTGATTTTAGGGAAGCCCCACTATATGGCGTTGTTGATTTTAGGGAAGCCCCACTATATGGCGTTGTTGCTATTAAGGAAGCCCCAACATGGCGTTGTTGATTTTAGGAAAGCCCCAACATGGCGTTGTTGATTTTAGGAAAGCCCCAACATGGCGTTGTTGATTTTAGGGAAGCCCCAATATGGCGTTGTTGATTTTAGGGAAGCCCCAATGTTGCGTTGTCGATTTTAGGGAAGCCCCAATGTTGCGTTGTCGATTTTAGGGAAGCCTCAATGTGGCGTTGTCGATTTTAGGGAAGCCCAAATGTGGCGTTGTCGATTTAAAAAATTGCCGTATCGAAAGAGGCCGTGTTAAGTGTTAAGAGTTATAAACACCACCTTCTATGACAACAAATTTTGTCGCTAGGTTTTCTTTTTTCCCGTCAGCGGCCTTAGTTCAAGCAATTATGAATTAAAGACCACTTTATCACGGTCTCAAATCAATTGTTTGTCGTTTCAAGTTCCTTGACCATTTTCATGCACAATTAATTTGAACAAATGATATGTTCATATATATATATATATAACCTAATAGCGTGGCTGTCGATCTCAATATGTAACATATGCGTCTCTGTTTTCGTGTTCAGAGGGTAAGGCCGCGGCTGCCGCATACGATTGCAAGTACTTCGAGTCGTCAGCCTTAATGAACTTCCGTGTTGCTGAGCTGCTGGCTGGACTGGTCAAGCAAGTGCACATGTACCGGGAACCCGAGAAATCAGTCGAAAAGCAACCCTGTTCTCGGTGGATCCTGAAGAAAGTCCTCGGGAGGCCAGTTCGTCGGGTGTCCAAATCATGCGATGACCTTCTTGCTCCATAAACTATAGATCTGGGTGAAAGTTCTAGGATGGGTATACAACATATTGAAGTAGACAGGCGTGGATTCATGATTGGGTTTTCGGGGACACAGCTGGAATTGTGCTGTTGCAATGTTAGTTGTCCCAAGTTCGCAATGCATCGTTTTGCCGCTCAAAGGTGTTTAACGTTACTTCCGAGTGGCTTTTGAGGGATCCAGCACTTAGGCCGGACTGTCCAGGCAAATGTATTGCACGACCTACGGACGAACGGATGTACAAAGTCAGTGGGCTATGTTTGCAAGAAGTGTGAAAATAACATATAGCTTAATTAGGTTCTTTTAATTGGTAGGTTTGAACTAGAATGTTGATAAGCATGCACGTTCTTTACCGTGATTTGCCTATACCTCTTTATATATGTAAACAATTTCCTTTCGCGCATTTTAATGCATAATTGAAGGCATAATTAAGGCAACGAAAGTGAACATTAGCCATAAGGTTCGTACTTCCATTGTATCAAACTGTGTTGGTTAACAAAAACTTTCCATTGGCTGAACTGTATACTATATAGTCCGAAGGCATAATTTGCGTATCTAAATATATATATTACATTTATAACGAATTTTCAGAGGCTTGTGCAATAAAAAGTTACGTGGTTACGTATACAGTGAAACTGATGATGTCTATAGTTGCCAATCACTTGCAACTTCTAACCGAGGAAACTCATTTGTATAGGTTTTCTACGAACGTAAACTGATAACATGGATCTGTACTGGTTTACCGGCGCCAAATAACCCCAAAACAATCTCAAAATTTCACTGCCCTCGTGCGGAATCTAAAGTCCGGCAACAGCTTTGTGTGACCATGACGTCAAACAAGCAGGTTCCCAAGAGTGGGGCATGGGGCAACGCTGGGAACAGAGATGCCAAGCTGGCGCTATGCAGTCGCGGATCCAGGAATTTGTGAAAAGGGGGGGTGGGGGGGGGGGGCGCCAGACCCCGTGTGAGAATATTTTACATACAAAACTCAATTTTTCCTCGACTTTAGCAGTGCTTAGCTGGTCCCTGAAAGGGGGGATCCGCCACTGCCATGTAAGTATTGATGACGTAGTACACAAGAACGCCACTTTTTTTTTCGCACAGAAGCACAAATTTAGTTTAAAAAAAGTGGTTTAACAGCATGCCCGGTTATCTGTTACTTAGAATATATGTGTACTTATATGAAAAGAATAGAAATACATCGTTTCCAGTCAGACAAAAAAAAAAAAATCTCAAAGAAAATATTGTTGATAGGGTATCTTTACTAATGAAACACTCTGCAGACTTTCGGCAAGGAATAGCTATTTCAGATCAATATTCTGTGAGAAAGACTTATAAACGGAGAGATTCAGGCATATGAAATGTGCCACAGAACTTGCAAATGGAAGACAGGAGGCATGTCAACCTGTGCCAGACCAGGGGAACAGAAGATCACTCCTACCAACATGTGCCACAAACCTTGGGAACAGAAGACCAGAGTGATGTCAACATGTGCCACAAGCCTTGGGAACAAAAGACCAGGGTAATGTCAACTTGTGCCACACACCTTGGAAACAGAAGATCCTAGTCCAGTCAACATGTGCCACACACCTTGGAAACAGAAGATCCTAGTACAGTCAACATGCGCCACACACCTTGGAAATAGATCTTAGTCCAGTCAACATGTGCCACACACCTTGGAAACAGATCCTAGTCCAGTCAACATGTGCCACAAACCTTGGAAACAGAAGATCCTAGTCCAGTCAACATGTGCCACACACCTTGGAAACAGATCCTAGTCCAGTCAACATGTGCCACAAACCTTGGAAACAGAAGATCCTAGTCCAGTCAACCTGTGCCACACACCTTGGAAACAGAAGACCATTCCTGTCAAAAGGTGCCAGACCTTGGAAACAGTCCGGAGTGCCAACATACCTTGGGAACAGGCCGGAGTCCTGCTAAAATGTGCCACAGACCACGTTAGTCTTGTGAATAACTTGTGCAACATATTGGACGATGACTGCGTGGATCCGACGAAAAATGAACATACCATTTTCATTGCAAAAAATCATCTTTATTGCAATTTTCGGCTGACAGCTGTGGCTGCACACCCAGTTCCTTCGAATATTAGCTGATTAATGTCACGATAGATGCTTTTTGTACAATGTAGATGAAGATCATGCCAGAGAACTTTCTCAAGCCTGGAAACATTTGTTAAGACGTAAGCCACATTAAGTAAAGTTCGTCAGTTTTGGCTATGCTACCCAGACTTATGAATAATTTATTTCCGATATCCTAATGTCGCAGATCTAACATCAGCTTTGATCCAATTCAAAGGATCATTGGGAGTCTTGATTAATTCGTTAAAATGATACACAACAGCGAGTCGGTTAAAAAGACGGCTTGGGGGTAGGTGTGTTATCTACAGCCACTTAAATATAATAATTACCGCAGGGGAAGAGTTAGACGTATAATTCGGAACATACTAAAGTAGCCCCTCTAACACTTTTTTGTGATGATGTACCATAATATCTGGCATAAAAGCACTGAAGCGCTTGTCCGTATCTTCGGGTGCAACTCGTGGGGGAAAGCCTCTCACTTATTTACATAAAATTACGATAACAGACCCAGGCATCTCATTTTATTACATGTATCAAGCTGTTTTAATCATGTAATCCCCCACCCCTGGTTGCGCAGGAGCCCGCCTTTGATCAAGCCGTGCGGTAGGTCGGCAGGCTCAGCACTACTTCTTGCCACTGCCACCGGCAGCGCCACCTTCCGCCGGGTCCTGTTTCTTGGCTTGCTTTTCTCGCATGATGTCAGCATCCCTGGCAGGGAATGTAAAGCGACGGTGATCCACAGTGTGATGAAAACAACAACCGGATGAAACATGCAACCATATAAGTACTATCGACACGAACTGTAAACAAGCGCCGTCTGAAATATAGTCTTAAAATAACGGATTACGATGGAAGATTTTCTCTAGAAAGTTACTACCATAGGGAGGAATGTGTCTGCTTCTTCCCGCCAACTGTGTTCGGCCCCGTTCTTCCAATGTTTGCTATTGTTGAAATAAGATCTTTAACTGTACACTATTTAGATCTGATGCTATCATAATACTCTTTTCTTCATTATCATTTCCAACTTGTATCAAGCAAAGAATGTGTCAAAACCAAAAAAGGGGAAAAAAATGCCAGACACAATATTATAGCATTGAAAGAAAGCCACATTATATGTTTATGTATATGTTTACAGACCTTTGCTTCTTCTTTTCCAAGGATACTCCAGATTCCTTTGTTGCTTTGCCTGCCTGTAGTTTCTTTTGGTTCCTGGCCCTGGCCAGTTCTCTTTGGTTGCCACCTGATATAGCAGAACACAAAAGGAATAATATAACAAGGAACAACAGTATAAAAACACTTATTGTCAGCTATAATTTTATTATATAATTCATTAAGTAATTGCTGGTCAACCAATCGAAGACAAAGTTGTAATGCCACAGGGTTAACTCCTTCATATGAAAACATGTTTTCATCGACCTAATGACTGGGTCCCTGAACAATTAACCAATTAGCATGGCTTATAATATCATGTGATGACCTTTGCACCAGTAACAACTGAAAACGAATCAAGCTAAGCCATGTTTGCAGTCGCACATCCTGCCGAGAAGTGGTGCCCACTAACATACAAATTGTGTGCTCGCCGTAACTGAAACAGACTCATCGCTGGCTTCGTTAGCAGGTTCCCCCGGCGTGATGAATATCATGGAGGGGGGGTTGATGGGGTACCCGCCCGAATGTAACCAAAATTCCCAGAAGTTCTCTTCTAATGTTGGTTTACATATAAAATGTAGGTTTACTTTTTTTTAGGAATATTTTTTTTCTGAAGGTGTATTTTGATGAAAAATACCCTCCCTCCCCCCATCTACGGGAATAAAGGTAGCTGATGATCTGAGCAGGATCAATTGCTACTTTTACCAACTAAATCCGCCTAGAAGGGGAATTTTTCGCCGTAACCTGTCTATGAACGCACATTTTGAGAGTGCCCCCTCCCCCCCCCCCCCCCCCCTTGGTCATAAGTTTTATAACACCCGCTCTATAGGGGCATCCTTTTCATCACAAATATACACTCGCTCAGGCACCAAGGCATCCCAAGTAACCCACCCCCCCACCAACTTAGTATACAAAGCCCCCCCCCCCAACTTAGTATACAAGGCCTCTCCCCCCCACCCCCCCGGGCCACTGACGGTTTAAAATATTCTGAGATCCACACCCCTCCCGCTGTCATTTGCTCGGTGAGATGGGCTTGAATGTGAATTAAGCATCAATGGAACGCTGAAAAATTTCCACTTGAGTTGTGCTTTCAATGTTATTAATGCAACAATGTCACTAATCAGACCATTTGAAACAAACGACCGTTAAACTACCATGACATGCTGTTTGATGTCATGTAAAATCCGTAATTTACATTTTCCAACCAAAAATGTGTGAGCGCCCAACAATTAATTCTTCCGGTGCGCTGAACCCCTAACAAAACATGGCGCCCGCGGCAGCTAGAAAAGCTCAGAAATCATACAGCAGAGGGAAAAGTTATCAAAACACAAGCATCAAGCAACGTCATATCCCAAATTGGTAACAAATCAATAGAGAATAGGTTACTTTATGTAAATATATAGTTCATTACTAAATACAGAGGCGAAAAAGATTTTTTATGATCATGTAAAGGCTGCCCAGATTTCAGGCTCGATTCTGCTAATGGAAACTGATTGCTAGGAGATGTAACATAGTTCCACGACTGGACCTATATCAGAGCGGCCTATGTTACATCTATGGAACTGAATTAAAATAGGCACTCAGCTGCTTCTTTGGAGATTATTTTGAAATGATTGGTGGAAAAGGTGGTATATTCAGGACGCTTTAACCACTTTTGATCATATCGCGTCAATGGGAGAAGGAATGGAGAGTATAGCTATATCTCTGGGGTAACCCCATACTCTATGCGAAGAAGCATGGAAAAATATTGCTTGTATCTTAAAAAAGGAAAACATCGCAGTACATACATAAGTTTGGTATCATTAAAATTGCATTATATTGCTTTCTCATGTCAGTGATTTTTAGAGCGATCACGACAAATTCATAGAAAATATGGGCCGAAACGTGAGTCTATAGCATTGATGACTGACTTTAGACAGCAATTTGCGGAAAAAGCAAGCTACAAATGAAAAGTCAAATGATTGGCAGCTAAGCTTAGGGCCCGGATATTTTGTCTGAAGTAATTTACATCGGCGCCGAGGAAAAATGTAGTGCCGATGTAGCAGGGGGAGGCTTCCACAAAAAATCTGTCACATTATTATCAAAGATCCTACCTCAGAGAAACAGAAAATGTTAAGTCCAATGAATTTGGTATCCGAATAAGTGTGTTATGGCGTATAAACCGTTCCTGTTGGCAGCCTCAGCTCAAATGGCTGCCTCCTCGGCATGCCGTAATCTCGCCAGGTGCGAAGTCTCGCGGACCAAGGGGGGGGGTGGGGGTGGGGGGGGTGCATATGTGTGCGGTCGCGTGCAACGGTGGGTGGCTCAGACGGCATGCAGGGGTGGGGGGTAATTTACATCGGCGCCGAGGAAAAATGATGCAGGGGTGGGGGGTGCACTTCGAAGTGTTACTGGGCATTGGTCCGAGGATGCCCCTGCTACATCGGCACTACATTTTTCCTCGGCGCCGATGTAAATTACTTCAGACAAAATGTGGCTCAGACGGCATGCAGGGGTGGGGGGTGCACTTTGAAGTCAAGAGGCGGGGGAGAGGGGTGGGGGTGTTACTGGGCATTGGTCCGAGGAACCAAGTAGGACCGAGGAGAGGAGACGGGGGAGGCGTCTCGCTACCATTTCATTTAGAAAGAAGCCATTAAGCGTGGTGTGGGCTGGGGTATCGCATTGTTAATGAGAATGTTTCGGGGAGCGTGAACTTGTTATGTCTGAAAAAGTCGTTATGACTGGTGGCTTAAGGTCGATTGGTGTTTATATTACGAAAGGCATGAGGGCGCGCGGCGAAGTTAATAGAAATAAAATAAAAACCTGAGCAAGTGAATGAACAGACACAAACAACAATGTATAAGTTAAATGAAGCATTTTATTTTGTTTTATTTTGATTAATCATGAGCAAGCCGAACAAAAGAAATCCCTATCCATCTTAGCTTTCGTCAAGTTAACACACTTTTGAAATAACCACCTATCACATACATTACATTGCACCATGTCGCCATAGCATTGGGCGAGAAGCCCCTGCTGTCTCCTCGGTCCTACTTGGTTCCTCAGCTCCTGGACAACCCCTTACCCCTGCATCATTTTTCCTCGGCGCCAATGTAAATTACCCCCCACCCCTACATGCCGTCTGAGCCACCCACCGTTGCACGCAACCGCACACATATGCACCCCCCCCCCCCCCCCTTGGTCCGCGAGACTTCGCACCTGGCGAGATTACGGCATGCCGAGGAGGCAGCCATTTGAGCTGAGGCTGCCAACAGGAACGATTTATACGCCATAACACACTTATTCGGATACCAAATTCATTGGACTTAACATTTTCTGTTTCTCTGAGGTAGGATCTTTGATAATAATGTGACAGATTTTTTGTGGAAGCCTCCCCCTGCTACATCGGCGCTACATTTTTTCCTCGGCGCCGATGTAATTACTTCAGACAAAATATTCGGTCCCCTAAGCTTATGTAAATCTTAAAGAAATGTAAAAACAGCAATAACATTATATGTCATACCATCAGGAGCGATTCATCAGCAAGAAAGCTGGTGTCAGCGGCCAATTTAGTGCCAGCCTGTGACTGTGTGAGTGATGAAGTGGCTTGTGATAAATGACATAAGCATATAAGGATTAAGGTGGGGTAGAACTGAAGAGCCATTACGCTTATCATATTTTTGTGTTTTGGTTTGAACCTCCGAACTTGACCGAAGTTGCTTACCCTCTCGTTATATATATTTAAGCATTCACACAATGGCCCCAGGAAATCTATCCTATGAACCTATGAATTTTTTTTATGTCCGTAACTGCGTAAGCTCACTCTGTTGCCTACTAAACTAGATCTAGGTCGAAATTCAGTGGGGCATTTTGTGTTTACTTCACCGCCCCATTTACTCATTTTTTAAACTGAATTTAAATATACATACGCGTCATCGTGTATCGTTGTGCAATCTACTCAATGGAAGAAGCAATTGGTGTTGGGATATCCTCGGAAATGTCGACCGAAGTCGTAATAATATTTTGCGCACACGAATCCAAAACAACAGTTTCCGTGCAAACTGAGCAGTCGAAATGAACACCGAAAACAATCAACGTTCACCGATAACCGTCTGCACAAGACGCCATCGCACCGTTACGCACTATCAAAAATTAAGCGGTCGGAAACGGTGATCGCAAATCTGAAACGCCGGCTACAAACGCCGGACGTACAAACGCCGGACCTACGCAAAACAGCCTTTTAGCACACACTTTCACGCTTCCGGAACAATGACATTTTAAGCAAGTAAAAACGTATTTACTTCAAATTATTAGTTTATGAGCTACACGAATATGGGGTAGCGGAAAATGTCGGTCAAAAAAAAAACGTTAATAAAAGCTATCATTATGGGTGTTAAGGTAAACAAACCATAATAGCAAGGTCAAAGAACTATTGTATTTGTGATTGTTTTATGAAAAGTATACCCAATCACACACCTTCTGGGGAATTTTTAGGATATCCATTTTCCAAGTATATACCTCCATTTCACAAAATGACCAAAACTTGACACCTACCACGAATATGGAAATTTGCTACAATTCAGTTCAATATTTAGTCATTATCATCAGTACGTAATACACCTCTTTGGAAAGCTTAAACCTAGTGCAATACAGTAACGGTATTCAAAAATGTAAATAGTAGCCACAAAAAATAACAGAATGGTAATAATAAAGTGCAATTATGCAAAATCAGGACAGTTTTGGCAAAAAATCGAAATCACCACCTTTACAAAATTGGCTATAATTTCATCAAAAATTAAAATCTTGATACCAAACCACTCTTAAAAACTTCTGAAAAGATAGTTCTTGTATTAAAAATAAAGACAAATATAGAAAGCCGCGCAAATTTCCCGAGAAACAGGTCCTGAAGCTTGAAAATTTAATTTCACAAATATTTTTGGGCGCCGCTTATTTCACACCAATTATTAGTAATTTACGCCTTGTGTCCACATTTTGATAAATCTGGTTATATATAATGGTCACCGATATAATTAGGATCTACACGAATATTTTCTGAACTATTTACACGTTTAGTCAATGTTTTTTCCTTGAGTTTTCCGAATTTTCACGAAGTGCCATTCTCGGGGAAATATCCTGTGAATGACGTCACGAATTGGGGATTCCCCTGTGAATGACGTAACGAGTTAGGGATTCCCCCATCTCTGACACCTGCCGATGTTTACCAGGGTTATCTCTAAATCGCCGAAGCTTATTATATGATGCTTTATTCATTTTACCTATGTCAGCACTACTTTTGCTGTGTTTCATTCATGCTTTGTTTCATTAAGACTGACGAAAAATGTCAGGGCTATATCCCGCCGATGTTTACCGAGGTCTGCTCAAAATCGCCGAGGCTTATTAT
Organism: Arenicola marina; assembly: GCA_964019135.1. Taxonomy (NCBI): domain Eukaryota; kingdom Metazoa; phylum Annelida; class Polychaeta; family Arenicolidae; genus Arenicola; species Arenicola marina. The sequence continues at coordinate 27,984,325 of OZ025255.1, forward strand.
GGGTTGCTTACCTTAAAATTTGTTTATGATAAGATTGAACCCTTATAATGTAAAACATCCATCTATTGATGATTTAAGGACACTACTGGCATAGATATTCATTAAATTAGTAAAAAAAAAATGTAATAATAATAATAAGTTTATTGTGCACTGTAGGCTCACAGCCTCAAAGTACAAATATACGCAAGTAAACATCAAGTAAATAAGGCAACATTTTAAAACAGTTTTCCCTTAATTGAAACGCATCGCGGAGAAATAGCACGATGTTATATAGGGTGTAGGTATCTATTGACATCATAAAAAAAAGAAATCCCAATGCAAGTTCTGCTTCTGATCTGAGACTTTAGATAGGTATTTGTTCCGTGACGCTTGATACAGAGGGCAAAAACAGATTAAGTGTATCTCATCTTCTATAACACTTTCATCATAATTTTTACAATACATACACAGTCTTTCTTCTCCTAAATGTCTGCCTTTCTCTATGTTTAGTGGGTGTGTGGAACATCGAAATTGGGCCAGAAGTTTTCGAAGCTTTCCTTAATAGCAAATATATACGGTTCTGTTTTCAAGGTTCTTTGATACTTTCTATATGTGTCAAGTCGGTTATTTTCTTCTAGGCAGTTGAGCCAATTTGTATGTGCTCTGTACGTCAGTTCATCCTTAGTTGTTTTTAAAAATAGATCCTCATCTCCTATTTGCTGATGTGTCCAGGCTTCTTCAAATCCGAGCCCTAACAATATAATTTTCACTTCAGTGGCCCATGTGCGCCTCCCCCTATAATCTAATTCAAATAGCATAGTATATGTTTCTCTTGGGAGAGACTGGTTCCTGACGAGCTTCATCCAGAACTTTAGCATCTTCATAACACACATTATTTGGACTGTCTTCACACATCTTGTGTGACTAGTTATGTATTTTGTGCCATCAGGAGCGATTCACCAGCAAGAAAGCTGGTGTCAGCTGCCACTTTAGTGCCTGTGACTGTGTGAGGGATGGAGTGGCCTGTGATAATCGCTCGAAAAATCTTCAACTTGGCGCTAAGTCTAGTACGTGGCGTAGCCTAATTAAGTGCCGATTATGAATACGGCCCGTGATGAGCAAAAATGTTCAACCACAACGGGATCTAATGTGAGACAGAGACACTAACGTTATATATGTCGATGTTGAATGACTTTCTGTCTGCATGTGTTGTGCACCCACGTTTAAGCTCGTTTATTAAATTGCGCCTGTTCGTTTTCACGCTCCTCAAACAAACACTATATAGTCATATATACGTTACTAGATGCAAGATGAGTCACTATAAATGTACTGCATATGTCAGAATACAATCCATCACTGAAAATAGGACACTTAAAACCACCAGTGCGTTGATCCACGAAGGTGAGCGCTCGTGCGCCTGTTAAGTGGCTGTCAGCAGGCGAGCAGTCTGCATACTGAGTGGCTATCAGACGAGCTGCAACGCACATATCCGCCGCCAGTGCAGACGCGTACGTGGGTGTGTGATATTTCGATATATTTTGGAGTAATTAATGCCACGCGGCTTGCCATAGCCCAAGGGGAAGTTCGGTGACTCTAGACATTCTAAGAGAACGTGTTTTTTTATGGTCCCCACAATACATATCTGGGAAAGCAATCCACTGTATGATGCCAGCAAAGAATTAAGCGAACGAGAACTGAAAGTACCGTTGGTTGGAGAATGAGGAAAAAGTCGGCATTTAGTCTTCAGCAGCGTACAGATCTCCAATAGAGGGCGCTGGTCAGCTGGTTGCACATCTGCGGGATACATCTTCTGGTTGGTTCCCTTACTAACTTGGCAGATCAAGAAAACGCCGAAACGCGCTTCTTTCTGTCTTTTCACCCAGTTAGCTGGTTAGATCTGAATCTCGTTGATTTAAAATTCCTACAGGGTTAGTAACTTACTTGATGTTTCAAGATCTGTGTAAGCTTAGTTTCGTCATTGCATCTGGACTGAAGTGTGTTGTCCTGACTCCTGTTGTCGCCTAAACCAAAGCCAAAGCCTAGGCCAGGCTATATAGACAGTGATAGTATACCTGGCCTGCATGGGGCCAAAGCAGGCACCGTATTACCTCCCCAGGGTACTGTAGTACCATTACTTATTATGACGTAAAATCGAAGATACGGCATCTATCACTTCGTTCGTTTGTCTGTCTGTGTGTGTGTGTGTGTACTCGATCTGTAGGTCTCAAAACGCAACATTTTGAAATTTTTATTCTGTAACTTTATCCCAGTCGATAGGTATCTGACATGGCTCGGTCAAGTTCGTCAGCGGGGTATGTAGGTCAAAGGTCAAGGTCAAAGTTTTTTTTTTGTTTGTTCCTTAACCATTGGTAGATAGGACCAAAAGTCGGGAAAGTATATTATACCACGTATTGAGCCGGTCAAACTTGTATTACATCTTTAAATTTAGAAAATTGCCTAATTAGTTTGTCTGCAAAAAATTGCTTAACTTTAACATAGGACCCTACGAGAGCTATTAACTATTAAAAATAGCTGGTCGACATCCATGATGTGTCGCCGGACTCGTCACTTAGTTTATCGAGATGTCAACACAGCGAGACTCACTAATCGTATCATAACAACACTACAGCGAGGCTTATCACTGTTGCGAGTGGTACCAGTGTAGGCATACTGTTGTGGGGGGTGGGGCCCGGGTAGCCCTGGTACATGCCTCTCTTACCACATCCGTAAATGGAGCAAGGGTGAGAGCCATGCCGCTGACACGGCTGAAAACAAGAAATCACGGACCGGTAGCTCAAGTTGAAGTTCATAACAGAATAAATATGCAGTGCCTACCCGTCAAGTTGCTCCATTAGATTCCTGAAGCTTTCATGACTTTCATCGTACAGTCATTTCTTTCGTCGGTAGTGTATTTTCTTGTAATCCGGGCGATTTGTGTCCTCTCTCGCTTCGTTTTGAATGCGCCGCCGCTCGCCGGAAGTAAACAAACACCGCCTGGCAACGAGTGCTCACGCTAAGACTTATTTACTAGCCTGAAAGTTCAGATGCTACAGTCTTGACACTTGTTCTTGTGACTGAAAGTTTAGACATTACAGTTTTCACACTTGTGCTTGTGACTGTATAGTTACAAGAATATAACGTCTGAATTTTCTGGCTACATGTTTATCGCTGTAACAGTTAAAGTCCAAAGACGGAAGGGCAGGGATGCCCCTTCACCCTCCCCCTTCTTCCGTCACTTGACAGTGCCTGTGGGCCAAGCCAAGCTCAAGAGTCGGGGGTAATCAACGTGATGGTGCAAGTAATTGCAATGGTAATGGTGGCAAAAAGATAATTGCAGCAGGACTTGTAGGATCTTGGGCATCTAAGAATAGTACTTTGCCAATGTAATGGCTTGGGTGGTATTCATAAACCACACTTAGGCTATGCCAGTAGACTTAGCATTAAGTGGAACATTTGTCGAATGATTATTGGATTCAAAGTAGAGAAGTATTTATCCAAGAGGTGGATTAACATCCATACATTGTTTATCCTAATCCCCTGCCATCTGGACATTCCTTCACCCCTTCAAACATTGACATCAAACCCCCTACACCATATCTCTGGCACCGACGCAAACCACTTGTGCCAAGTCTTTGACATACAACTAGTATGTACATTACTTCCAACAATCATCAGCTGTCAAGCAAAAAATCCTTTTTCTGCCATATTTACCATTCCATTCAAAGCAAATATTGCAGTTGAATACTAATCATTGATGGCAGAACATTATGCCAATCTGAAATTTTCTGACTAAAAAAGTCCATTATCCCACATGATGTATTAAAACATCAAGAAGGCAATCATACAACACATGTATATTACATCATGTATACAATACATTAAACACTTCTGGTTACTTCATTTTTCTAAAATATTAATTGATCCATATCTTCAGTTGAACCGTTCCCCTTCCATACCTGCATCTACAGAGTGCCAGAGTTAGTATATATTTTATGACTAAAACATGCCACACTTACCAAACGGTGAGCTACATTATTTGCACAACCTCTCAGACTGTTTCAATATTTACTCTTCTGTGAGTATATTATTTATTTAATTTTATTAATTAATTTACTCAGAAGCTGGCCTTGAAACAGTGTATTATTTGTTTCCTAGGTACAAGTGTGAAAAAGTATGCCAAAGTCCAAGGAGTACATCAGTAGTTCAGGCTCAGAGTCTGATGACGAGGTGAGAAACTGAGTTCACAGGAATGAGGGATGAAATGCCAGGAAGTTGTTTAGAATATATAATTTGTTACCTCTCACATTGGAGGAATACTATAAGTACAATATGACCTTGCTCCAAGCTATTTACTACATGTGTCATCTTTCTAATTGTTTGATATTATGTTGACTGTACATGCCTTGAAGTACTTTGCACAATACTAAATAATTTCGTTATCCATCATGCAATCACATATACCGGTATGTTACTTTTTAATGATGCTAGCCACTTATTTATATTAGATTAGCTGGACATCAGTCCTTTTATTTGGGATTTGCTTTCAAATCTGATTTATTAAACTTTTTAGCGCCCTAAAAAGAAGCAAAAGAAAGACAGCAAAGATAAAAAGACTGCTACCAAGCCAAGCTCCTCTAAAGAAGGAGACACAATGCTACAGGTATGTTGGTGCGGTAACAAATTAGTCTTTCTTTTTCTCATTTTGCTCTTGTTTATAATATAAATAATAATTGTTTTAATTTAAAATTGACAACCACAGTTATGCAGGTAAAGAAGGATTGTACTAAAATGTGTACCATTACAGCGAGTATAAAATCATGTAGCAACATATTTGAAATTGAGCAGTATTATATGATATTTACTCTTCGTGCAGCTGTCGAAGATGCGGTATGTGTCCGTCAGTGAGTTCCGTGGGAAGAAGTATGTCAACCTAAGAGAATATTACGAACAAGATGGTGACTTGAAACCAGGACGAAAGGGTAGGTGTTTTATTCTGGTGTGGCACAAAGTCGTCGTAGCAAACCCTACAACTTGACCGGTGATCTTTTACATGTGCTTATAGCAATGTTCACAATTAATTCTCATTTCGTCACCCAAGGATAGGAGTGATAAACAATGAATATGTGATGCACCCATTGCAATTTAATCGTTGCGTTCCTAAGTATGCCAGGTTTTGCAAGTTATCTCTCATTGCCAGAAGTTACTTGCGTTGATTGGCCAGTGTTTATGATAAAACTAAGAAGTGGTGGATGTCCGGATTTGCTGTCAAGTGGAAAAATGGCGTCCGGATCGGCTATGATTACCGTTACATAATTTTTGATCAAATTAGTGATTAAGGAAAATTAAAATCGAATTTTCCCTGTAACGCTCTTTGCGTTTTCCGCAGGAATTGCCCTGAATGAGGAGCAGTGGAAGAAGTTAAAAGACCACATGGCGGAAATCGACGAGCAGCTGGATGCAGTATGACTTCTGGATGGACTATGCGAGAACATGGTTTACGCCATCTTGTTGGTGTAACTCAGTCTCGGGACTACAAATTTAAAGACTGTAGAATTTGTAGTGGATTGCTAGATATGCACAGAGATCTCGTTCGTAAACACAGGAGTTCAAGTAAAAAGTAGTCATTTGCGACCGCAGTACAGACAACATAGAGTTTCGATGTTATAACGAAGTTGTGGATGAACGCTTATTGTCAATCGACTGAAGAAACATGAGCTCAATGTTTCTACCAATGCACAAGGCGATGGTCACAGATTACACGAGACAGGGTTGATATTAAAGCAAAGGGAGCCGTATGAAATACAAACCGAGCATTTATTTCGGATAAATATTTTTCTTCCATCGGATATTATGGAACTGTTGGTCAGAGATAACTGACCTACAATCTGAATAATTGCGTCGGATCATGCTGAATCCCGTGCAAATGTGTGACGGAGTATAGCACTTGTAATACAATTTATTCAAGTAGTTTATTAAACGTCAAGGTCGTTTATTATAGGATTCATAGCACTCATTCAACTTATTTTGTATTGTATTTTGTAAACAGTTTTTGATTTGTAAAAGCCAACACTGTTTTGTAGTTTTCCAACAATATTGTCAATCTGCCTCCACGTTGGTCCCATCAATGGTCAATGAGTCCATTGGCGCGCGCCAATGGACCGACGGCAAACTGAGGCGAGACGTTTCACATTAGCTGCAGAACTAAAGTCCACCAGATTCCAGTGTTCATCATACCGCGCGTTGAACTGTCCATTCCAAATAAACTTTTGGGTAACAAATCCTCTTAATCTCTTTGGTCGCATTCAGTATCCCAGTCACATAGTACCTGGCCTTCAGTATCCCAGTCACAGAGTAAGTAGCATTTTTTACCCCAGTCAGAGAGTAAGTTGCATTCAGTATCCCAGTCACAGAGTATGTCGCATTCAGTATCCCAATCACAGAGTACGTAGCATTTAGTATCTCAGTCACAGAGTACGTCACATTCAGTATCCCATTCACAGAATACGTCGCATTCAGTATCCCAGTCACACTACATGGCATTCAGTATCCCAGTAATATAGTACATTGCATTCAGTATTCCAATCACAGATCACGTCGCATTAAGTATCACAAACACAGAATATGTCGCAATCAGTATCCCAGTCACACAATACATCGCATACAGTATCCCAGTCACAGAGTACGTAGCATTTAGTATCCCAGTCACAGAGCGCATCGCATTTAGTATCCCAGTCACAGAGTACGTCGCATTCAGTATCCCAGTCGCATAATACGTCTCATTCAGTATCACAGTTGCAGAATACGTCGCATTCAGTATCCCAGTCACAGAATACGTAGCATTTCGCATCCCAGTCACAGAGTAAGTTGCATTCAGTATTCCAGTCACAGAGTACGTAGCATTTAGTATCCCAGTCGCAGAGTAAGTTGCATTCAGTATCCCAATCACAGAGTACGTCACATTCAGTATCCCATTCACAGAATACGTCGCATTCAGTATCCCAGTCACACTACATGGCATGCAGTAACCTAGTACATTGCATTCAGTATCCCAAACACAGAATACGTTGCATTCAGTATCCTATTCAAAGAGTACGTCGCAATCAGTATCCCAGTCACAGAGTACGTAGCATTTATTATCCTAGTTACATAGCACATCGCATTTAGTATCCCAGTCACACTACATGGCATTCAGTATCCCAGTAACATAGTACATTGCATTCAGTATTCCAATCACAGATCACGTCGCATTAAGTATCACAAACACAGAATACGTCGCAATCAGTATCCCAGTCACACAATACATCGCATACAGTATCCCAGTCGCAAAGTACGTCGCATTCAGTATCCCAAACACTGAATACGTCGCATTCAGTATCCCGAACACAAAATACGTGGCATTCAGTATCCTAATCACAGAGTATGTCACCCTCAGTATCCCAGTCACAGAATACGTCACATTCAGTATCCCAACCACAGAATACGTCGCATTCAGTATCCCAATCACAGAGCACGTCGCATTCAGTACCCTAGTCACAGACGACGTCGCATTCAGTATCCCAGCCACAGAGTACATGGCATTCAGTATCTCAGTCACATACTACATAGCCTTCAGTATCTCAGTCACATACTACATGGCCTTCAGTATCCCAGTCACATAGTACATGGCCTTCAGTATCCCAAACACAGAGTACGTCGCATTCAGTATCCCAGTTACAGACTACGTCGCATTCAGTATCCCAGTCACAAAATACGTCGCATTCACAGTATCCCAGTCACAGAGTACGTCGCATTCAGTATCCCAGTCACAGAGCGCATCGCATTTAGTATCCCATTCACAGAGTACGTCGCATTCAGTATCCCAGTTGCAGAATACGTCGCATTCAGTATAAATGTCACAGAATACGTCGCATTCAGGATCCAAACACAGAATATCTCGCATTCAGTATCCCAATTACAGAGCACGTCGCATTAAGTATCACAAACACAGAATACGTCGCAATCAGTATCCCAGTCACAGAATACATCGCATACAGTATCCCAGTCACAGAGTACGTAGCATTTATTATCCTAGTTACATAGCACATCGCAATTAGTATCCCAGTCAAAGAGTACGTCGCATTGAGGATCCCACACACAGAATACGTCGCATTCAGGATCCCAAACACAGAATACGTCGCATTCAGTATTCCAAACACAGAATACGTGGCATTCAGTATCCTAGTCACAGAGTATGTTACCTTCAGTATCCCAACCACAGAATACGTCGCATCCCAGTCACAAAATACGTCGCATGCAGTATCCCAGTCACAAAAAATGTCGCATTCAGTATCCCAGTCACAGAGCGCATCGCATTTAGTATCCCATTCACAGAGTACGTCGCATTCAGTATCCCAGTCGCAGAATACGTCGCATTCAGTATCCCCGTTGCAGAATACATCGCATTCAATATCCTAGTTGCAGAATACGTCGCATTCAGTATAAAGGTCACAGAATACGTCGCATTCAGGATCCCAAGCACAGAATACGTCGCATTCAGTATCCCAAACACAGAATACGTTGCATTCAGTATCCCAAACACAGAATACGTTGCATTCAGTATCCTATTCAAAGAGTACGTCGCAATCAGTATCCCAGTCACAGAGTACGTAGCATTTATGATCCTAGTTACAGAGTACATGGCCTTCAGTATCCCAAACACAGAGTACGTCGCATTCAGTAACCCAGTCACAAAATACGTCGAATTCAGAGTGCCAAATATGTCGAATTCAGTATCCCAGTCACAGAGCGCATCGCATTTAGTATCCCAGTCACAGAGTACGTCGCATTCAGTATCCCAGTCGCAAAATCCGTCGCATTCAGTATCCCAGTTGCAGAATACATCGCATTCAGTATCCCAGTGGCAGAATACGTCGCATTCAGTATACAGGTCACAGAATACGTCGCATTCAGGATCCCAAGCACAGAATACGTCGCATTCAGTATCTCAAACACAGAATACGTCGCATTCAGTATCCCAAACACAAAATACGTCACATTCAGTATCCCAGCCACAGAGTATGTCGCATTCAGTATCCCAGCAACAGAGCGCATCGTATTTAGTATTCCAATCACAGAGTACGTCACATTAAGTATCACAAACACAGAATACGTCGCATTCAGTATCCCAATCACAGAATACATCGCATTCAGTATCCCAGTCACAGAGTACGTAGCATTTAGTATCCCAGTAACAGAGCGCATCGCATTTAGTATCCTAGTCACAGAGTACGTCGCATTCAGTATTCCAGTCGCAGAATACGTCGCATTCAGTATCCCAGTCACAGAATACGTCGCATGCAGTATCCCAGTCACAGAATACGTCGCATGCAGTATCCCAGTCACAGAATACGTCGCATGCAGTATCCGTTATACTGTACGCCACATTCAGTATCCCAGTCACAGAGCATGTTCCATTCAGTATCCCAGTCACAGAGCATGTTCCATTCAGTATCCCAGTCACAGAATACGTCGCATGCAGTATCTCAGTCGCGGAATACGTCGCATGCAGTATCCTAGTCACAGAATACGTCACATTCAGTATCCCAGTCACAGAATACGTCACATGCAGTATCCCAGTCACAGAATACGTCACATGCAGTATCCCAGTCATGGAGTACATCGTATTCAGTATCCCAGTGATAGAGTACGTCGCGTTCAGTATCCCAGTCACTGACACCAAACTCGAAGTAATGAAAACCAAAAAGTGACCAATTCGTGTCTTATTTAGCCACAATAACAAAGATACTCATTTTTAAGGTCGTATAAACACTTTATTATAATGATAACGAACATATTCATAACTCTTGGTATTCTTAGTTTTTGCACGCCCCCCCCCCCCCCACACCTCTCCGTTCTTCCCACTCCCTTTGTTACAGTTACAGCACAACCGCTTAGTATAGCACGGTTATCTCAAGTTCTTTGACTGGCCGGATGTGGCGCTGTGTGCCGGTTCCTTTTGGCTTTTAGCATCACCTTCAAAAGATTCGTTCGCTTTCTTTCCCTGCTTTATACCCTGAGAAAGGAAATGAAAACATACATAGTTTCAATACAATCGGAATACAAAAACAGGACCAAAATGTTCAAAATCTAACAGATTCTCATGTACAGTGTTGAATTTCTGTGAATTGCGAGACCGGTGATTGGACAGGAATCCCCCCCCCCCTCCACCCCCCTCCCCCCATCCCCAAATAACGGTTTCCAGGATTTTATGAATGAATGCGTGAATTGGCATTTTAGGCCAGCTTTGTGTATGCACAGACCGGGTCTGGATATCTAAAGCTACGTCTATTCAAGTCGGCGATAGGAGGGTCCAAGTTAGTACCAGATAAAGGCGTTAGCTTTAGCATTACCTGGTAAAAGCCTGTGTGGTAGCCACTAAGGTACCAGGATATTAGCATGCTGTGTAGTGCTTCCTGGTCATTCTCCAGAATATCTACATCCGGAAGCGGCGGCGGTGGTGGCGCCATCTGGGGGATGGGCTACAAACAAGAAACAAAAGCGTTGAGTATTGCGCTTACAAAGTTGCACATGCTGAACATATGCGATCCGAATACAAAAAAAAATTACAATAACAAATGCTGCGTTCATTAAACAGGGCATTTTAAGCTATGAAGGCTACATCGTGTCAATTGGGAGAATCGTAGAATGAAGCCATTTCTCAGGGAGTAAACTCCTTGCATGAAATTCGTACAATGACCCATTATATGTACTAGACATTACAGTCCCATAACAACGTAAACTGGTCTAACGCAAGAGCTCAAGACAAAAAAGTATTGGTGGTTTAGGCCACCTTTGGGGACGCGAACCCTCGACCTATCGATCTGTAGCTGAGCCTGCCTCCAATGTCAGCGCCGATGGTCGTAGCCCGTTGACAGGACCCATCCCCGACTGTCTTCCTCAAAATCAAATCATTTCTATCTTCTATTCGCGCGGATATTGTTTTACTAACCATATGAGACGGAAATTGAGGATGGCTGAAACCAGTGGGTGGCATGGCCATCGGCTGAAACAAAAACAGAAACCAGTATTAAAACAGCTACTATAAAAAAAGGCAATAAAACGTGATTTCAAATTTATAATAAAACGGTCGTCACCACTGAAAAAAAACACCAACTTAGTTTTCTTCATATGCCACATGAAATAACATCTCTTTTTTTGGGTATATTTATATATATATATATATATATATATATATATATATATATATATATATATATATGATTTGCTCAAAACAATTCAATTGGGACAACAGTACACGGGGCACATATATACATATACAGATAACAGGTATTGGCGATCGTGGCTGTCAACAGGTTATTCTATTCTTATATGAAACTTTCATCATAAGCTTTGCCATTGAATTTTTTTTTAAATATTTTAATTTATTGTTTTTCACGTACCTAATACGATTACCTTAAAGGGAACCGCCAGCCTGGCATCTAACGCTGCTTTACCGATTCCTATAATACCCAATTTTCTATCCTCCAAATTATAGAATTTTTCGTTCTATCTGTAGCTCACAATAAAGTTTTGAAGTGACCGCCAGGCACGATTTCGCCGCCTACCCAGGCGGCAGCCCTTTTTGGAGGCGTGTCCGGGATTGACCAATCAGGAGGCGATACTCTAATTTATTCCAACCGGAAATTACGCCTATTGTGTGAGCAAAACAAGAGCGCGTGATAATCGCTAATATAAATAGCTGCGATTCTAACTCCAATCATGGCATTGTTGCAGAACCAATCGTCGCAAGACGTATATCAATTTGTTTGGACGGTACTTTTCTATGAAACGCTAAGATCTTGCGCTACTCCGCGGCTTGGAACCGCCGCTGTTCATCTGTAAATCGCGGCCCTGATCTCTCTCTCCGCGAGTTATAACGTAAGGCGGCGCCATATGAATAGTAACAATATGCGTCACTGCTCCCGGCAAAATGGCGCTCTGCTTGACATTGCTGGGGGCGGGTTGCCTTAATTTATTTCTCCTTACCAGTCGGCCGAAACGAAGCGTTAACACTCGCCAATTTAATATTAAGATGTAAACTTTTGGTGCAGATCGCGATTAAATTAGGTTGGACACCCGCTTTAGCTCTAATATATTACGTAATTTCGTAATAAAACCACTTATTTTAGGGAAAAAGGCACGATACTTACATTCATAGATAAAATGTCCTACATACGAGCATTAGATAATCTATGTCTCGATAACCTTGATAATGTTTGGCATATCATTAGTAACTTAAATTTCAATACTTTGATATGTATATATGTCCTCGTTTTTTTGCTTCAGCTCTCGTGTTCTAATCTATTTAAGTGACCTGTGTGTATACTTCTCACTTTAATGGAAAGTAAAGATCAAACCAAATCCTAAAGAATTTCCCCGGATCAATACTGACCGGCATGAAGGGCGGCATGGGTGGAAAGCCGGGCCCCATGAGGCCAGCCCCGGGGGCACCAGCCATGAGGGGTGGCGGACACCAGGAGGGCGCGCGCGAACCCCTCCCGTGACCCCTCCTCAGTGAGTGTCTCTCCTGGGGTTGTGGCCGCGGCTTCGTGTGTGCTGTATGCTGAGCATGCGTCCAATCCATACTCTCACTCTGGAAGGCCGAGTACGTAGAAAATCCTTAGTAAGTTGCGATACAACCAGTAACCGAACACTGGTTGACTACAAGTGGCTGCAGGGCGTCGACGCCACCAGGGAAATCTGGGACGTATGTCATGCTCACCTGTAGCCTATTGTCCGCATCGATGGACAGCACGTAGAAGAGCAGGTCTGGCGGTTGTATGGATATTAAAGCAGCCAACTTACATGCGCCATCTTAAGATTTTTTACATTTTAGAATCAAGACTAAAAGTATCTCAAAATTATAATGCATATATGTTTTATATTTCGTTAAGTCTGTAAAACAACAATTTCAAGATAAAACTGCGCGCGCGGACGTCCTGCGGTCGACATCACACAGAATACCGAACAGCCCAGGGATATAAAGCCGGCCATCAACTTCTGCTCCCGCGAATAAATTTGCTTCTCTCCGGATAGCCCACAGGTTTCAGGATTTAAATTCAAGACAGAACATACGTATGTGACATGGAGAAGAGATTGGTAATATAAAAATTACAGAAAATATTGCTTTAAGATAACCACAGGCGGATTTTAGTATACAACGGAACTTGAGTGTTAGCTACCACTTGACAAGATACCCGTTAATGCTGAACGCTCGCTCAGTCCCGCTCAGGCGACTCACCTCCGATGTGACTTCTGAGGAGACCGGGCGGCCAGACTGTGCGGGTAATAGGTCGGCAAGGAACTGCTGCTCCTCGTTACCATAACCATGGTAACGAACCACGCACGTGTCTCCCTCCTGGTCAATAGAGCGGATGACGGCGTCATAGAGGACGCCGTCCTCAGTGAAGACCGCTCGACAGCGGTCGCCGGGGTGCCACTCGGAATGCTGCACGACCAAAGAGCAAGGTAAGAGTGTGCATGACAAGCCGCCTAATCCTCGTTGTAGCTATCATCACCTCTTAAGCACGGTTCGTCGCCATCCGTAAAGAATACGACAGCCAAATGAATATTATCAACTTTGCTCATGTCATACAGCACATACAACACAAATTCATCTTCACTCAACATCATATGAACTTTCTCACATATGTCTGCAAAAAGAGATGCTAAAACAGAAACACACAGTCTGTACCAGCTGCAGTATCTACATATATGTAGCCCCAATATATTACATGATATGTGATAGTGCTATCAGTTATCTCGTTAAATATATTAAGTTCACACAAAGAAAACATAATTGTTACTGATACATGCTTGATTATGTGACTATGATCATAGACATGTTCAAGCCTCTATTTATTTTACCAGGTATGGCTCGATCGTAATGGCAATATGTTTTCTAACCTTATTAGAGGAAGGCATAGATTGGGGTTCGATCGAATCTTTCTTCTTGTGTTTCTTTTTGTTTTTCTTGTTCTTCTTCTTGCCACCTCCTGGCTCTGAGGCGTTTTCAGACTTACTGTTTATTTCATTTGTCTCTATCCCCATCTTCTCTGCCAGTTGTGTCTGCAAAAGAAACAACTAAAATTTAATACTAATGACTTTTTTTCATACACATCAAACATCATAAACATAAACAGTGCAACGGAAAAGGCTGCTAATAGTAGAGCAACTTCAACCATTCGAAAACTACTTTTAAATAACTGCCAAATGACTGAATTCACCAAGAACTAATTAATAATCCTGGCATATATACCTACCTTCATTATATTGACTGCACTGTCGTAAGCTTCAATAAGAGCTGTATCATCCCAAATTTCATTGCTGTCATCATCCTTAAAAGAATAGACAAGACTTAAATGAAAATGATTTTCTGTTGCATTAATACATAATTTGCACCATATATTTCCAGCTGGCACATTTATAGCTAAATCACTGAAATCATGCATAACCTAAGCTGGATAATACCAAAGATTTCATATACAGCCTCAAAAGGGTAATGTCTACGTTTGAGACCTGCCTGCCTGCTGCATGGCTCCTGCTGCTGTTTTTAGCCCCAACAATGGCCTTTGGTCATCATAGAAAATCATAGTGCTTTTAATTTAACACAACGACAACTGCTGTTGTTTCTTTTAATGTAAATCTTGAGATCAAAATCCAACATCCTGATCAGCTGGTCCCAAGTTGTAGGTCTACATCAACCTCTTTTTTTTTCTACCATTGAAGCACTGTGTGCATGACAGTGTGGTTGAAATAGATTTAAGCTGACTGTACAAGATTTTTGCTTTGCATGAGGCATGTTAATATCATCGAGAGAAAAACAGATTCCGAAAGTGAATTTTCAACATTTCTATTTTGTACCACACGTGCCTGTGTGCCCATCATTGTTAACTATTGCCTGTAATTGCATTTACCTAGGCGTTCATACCGAAAGTGTTTTCCTGTATTAATGATTTTTTTGTCAAAGTCTGTAACAACTGATGGATCTGTGTTTCTTTGATGAGTGCTCTGAGCATAGTTTCCGTGGCCCTGGCTCAATACCCCAGATTAACAGTTGACCAAAAAAGAAGGCAAGTAAATTAGGAATTGCTTATATAAGGTGGTTGATATGTTGCATGGTCAGTGAACCTGTGTTGCATTTGTAGGGAGGGGTGGAGTTGGCAGGATGACCAATTTTGACTGGACATGGCTCCTAAAGTGGCAGTCTATTGTGAAACAAGCTTGCTAGTCCCTAAGGTCTTTCAGGGCTACAGAATATAAGCCAATATAACTATAGTCACCACAGAAAGTATTAGTTGTATCAACGTTGTTACTTCTCAACTTGATGGGAGAGGTACATTTCCAGGGGGGCAGGTCAATCTCAACACCACATGCCACAGTTAATGTCTGGAATTTGTATAGACAAATAATGCTCTATCCCCTTTGCTGGTTCCTGATATTAGACCCATCTATGGGCTAGTCTAGCCACCTTAGACACTGTGTAGCCACATATTTAACTTAGGAGTAGACAGCGTTTAATTTGTTGAATTAATCCATGGGCCAACTTTGTTCAACCAATGAAAATGCAGTAATATGACCTTCACCTTACACCATCGAGTGAATTATCGCTCTGAACTAACTAACATAAGCGATATAAGAATATACCATTATCAATTGCCGACTCTTTGTCTGGCCTTGCTAAGCCACTAAGCTTGCTAAGCTGATAACAACCAGGACACTGAGCATCCCCCCACTGCCTGCCATCCCTCATCACCCTACCCCACCCCCACCCCCCACCCATGCTAGGGTCGTTGTGGTAGTACGGCCGTTCCGCCTATAGACGGTCAACACACTTTCATCTGTTATACTTTATGCTTGAGACTATCTAGTTCCATAGATGTAACAGAGTCCGCTCCGATATGGGTCCAGTCGCGGAACTACGTTACATCTTCTAGCAATCTCTTTCCATTAGCAGAATCCCGCCCGAAATCTGGGCGGACTTTACACGGTCATGAAACTACTTTTTTCACCTCGATATTTAGCAATGAACTACATATTTACATAAAGTAACCTTTTCTCTGTTGATTTCTTACCAATCTGGGATATGACGTTGCTTGATGCTTGTGTTTTGATAACTTTTCCCTCTACTGTGTGATTTCTGAGCTTTTTTGGCTGCCGCGGGCTCAATGTTTTGATTGGGGTTCACGCGTACCGAAAGAAATAATCGTTGGGCGCGCACACATTTTTGGTTGGGAAATGTAAAGTACGGATTTTACATTACATCAAATAGCATGTCATGGTAGTTTAACGGTCGTTTGTTTCAAATGGTCCGACTTTACCAGAACAGTGACATCGTTGCATTAAAAGCATAACTTAAGTGGAAGTTCTTTCAGCGTTCCATTGGTGTTTAATTTGTATTCAAGACCATCTCACCGAGCAAATGACAGCGGGAGGGGTTTGGATCTCGGAATATTTTAAACCGTCAGTAACCCGGTGGCCGGGGTGGGGGGGGGGGAGGCCTCGTATACAAAGTTGGTTGGAGGGTTCCGTGGGGTGCCTTGATGCCTGAGAGAGTGGATGTTTGTGATGAAAATGATATCCCTATAGCTATAGAGCCTATGTTTAAAAACTTCTGACCGGGGTGGGAGCGTGGGGGGGGGGGGGGTAGCTCTGAAAATGTGTATTCATAGGCGGGTTACCGCAAAAGATTAAAACACCCCGACCAAGCAAATTTCGATGGTAAAACCTCGACCGAGCGGATGGGGGGGGCTTTGCCGCAGACCCCCCCCCCCCACTCCCAGAGCCCAGCAGTGGCCCCGGCCCAGGCCCCGGCCTGTCACAGTGACAGTGGAGCATGCACGGGCCAACGGTAACGGCCGACGGCAAGTTGTTTGTGCAATTCTTGGTTCAACGCGAGGAGTACGTAATTTCAGCTTCTGCGGTACGCCGAATTTACGCTTGTCAGTCTTGCCCCCCCCTCCACCTCCCGAGCTTGATACGAACAAAATAGGGCATCCAGTACAAACAGGCGGGGGGCACCACATTCATTGTTGCTTAGGGACGTTTCAGAAAAGCGGGTGGGTGAGGACTCCCGCCCCTGTGTCAGCCCCTGCTCTCACTAATTTGTGGGTTTTGGCGGCATCAGGTGTATTCCCCTCCATCGGAAACGGATGGGGAATGATGAACAGTTAAGACGAGCATCCACCTTTGAAAAATGGCAGAAAAGTAGCAATTGATCCCGCTCCGACCGTCAGCTACATTTATTCCCGCCAGAGGGGGGGGGGGGGGGGACTTTTCATCAAGATAAACCTTCAGAAATAAAATATTCCTAAAATAAAAGTAATTCCACAAAACACACATTTCATATGAAAACCAACATTAGAAGAGAACGTCTGGAAATTTTGGCTACATTTGGGCGGGTACCCCATCAACCCCCTCCATACTATTCATCACGCAGGGGGGACCCCGCGGCACGAAGCCAACAAGGAGTCTTTCAGTTACGGCGAGCACACAATTTATACATTAGTGTACACCGCTTCTCGGCAGGAAGTGCAACTGCAAACATGGCAGAGCTTGATTTGTTTTCGGGTGTTACTGGTGCAAAGTTGTTGTTTCTCGTGCTTCAGAACATCTGACAACAATTCTACCACGCAAAATTAGACGCTAATACTTTTCCTGCGAGTTATATTGGTAAGAAAGCACTGTACAATGTGTAGATTTACTTAAGCGATGCGAAACATCGCGGGTGTTGTCGTCGCTTTGCTCTGCTAATGAGTGAGGTGCGCTTGGAAGCAAGACGCTGTTGGCGGTAGCCACAGCGGCTTGCTTGCAGGACTAGAGACTATCAAGTTAAAATCACAAGAGTCTCATGTAATGGAGTATATAAATATATAAATTGTGGCTGCAGATGGTGCACAGACGATTTGCAAAAGCGAGGCGGCAGATATTAAACGTAACAACTATGTCTATGGCCTGATCAGTGTTTATGACATGTATTGATAAACGGGCGATAAAAGAGAGCAACATACAGACACACACGTTTGTTAGTGATATCATTCCTCATTCACACTAATTAGGCAAGCATTACTTAACGGTTCTACGGACGGTAACCATTAACAGAGCTGAATATCTTACAAGACATTTTACCATTCTGGTGAACAACAAATACAAGTTTATTCACTTACTTGCCCGCGACAAAACAAGACGTCTCCGGATGCGGCCATCTTGAGAATAGAACTTAACACTGAAAGATCATTTATAAGCTGATAAGCCTCAACTGAAATGTGGAGCCTCATGTGAGATTGAAGGAGTTTAGTGGGGAAGAGATCAAGCGAGCAGAAAACCCTTAATACTATCCCAACCAGCCATCTTGCCTGAATGACTACAAATCTGGTCTCCCCATGTTAATTGTCGTTCATTGCCAACTGTCTAACGACAGTAACGAGGTCTTGTTTTTCAGGCTAATCTCGAGCGTATAATTATAATCTGTTTGCAGTGCGAAAATGCAAATAGCTAAAAACACCAATTCCCAAGACTGAAGGTTCAGATTGACTGATCGTTGTGCTGTACATTCAGCAGATGGAAGTATTTGTTTGGTTGGGATCGAGAGTAAGCATGCATCTCACAGTGACACCTACATATTCAAGTTTTTTTATTTATCATAAGACATCCATATAGATCGAAGGATTCACTGAAATTGGTAATGCGATTATGCATGCATCTCAAAGTTATCCCCACGTAATTTTTTTCCATGAGATTTAAGACTCACATTAATTTAAGAAACTGTAGACCCAAGACAATGAACTATAATGAGGAGCATATATGTTTCCTATGTTGCCGGGTAAGAATTAACGTGGAGGTCAGAATCGACAACAATACACATGCGAATTAAAGCAGCAAATGCTCGAGATTTCATTTTAGACTGCTCGGTTTGGTTTACTGAGCAAGTCCGGCCGACGGGGCCAGGCATCCTGAGGCTCTAACGTCAACGTCAAACCTATTATGCTGGTGAGTGGGGTCGTGTTGAGACAGGTCTAATCAGTAATCGGGTTCCGCATCGCCCCGCTCCCCCCACCCCACTGCAGCACCCTCGCTTGCCAACCGACAAGACACGCGCGGCTTTGTAAGTTCAATTCATAACGGTTACATTCTGAAGTTTTCGGTATTTACTTGGAACTTGTAGCTCGGTTTGTCGAGTCGCCGTGGTTTGTTTTTGCAGCATTCACGCAGAATTAAATCTGGAATTGGGTTGAATGTAAGTTACTTCAATCAAATTCGTGTCAACAATTCATATAATAAACATTTGTCGGTATTGTTGGTGGGGTTTTGAATCACAAACGGTGAGAGCTACGTGCCATTTCGATGTCGAAACATTGCCTGATCAGGCTGATGTGCTAGATCCTAATCACAGTAGCCCCGAGCCTGGGCCTATGCCCTATACTTGTGACTCCCGAGTCCTGGCTGGGTCCTTAGGCTATAGGCTATAGGGACCCAGGACTCAGGAGTCACAAGCGCCTCCTTAGCCTTAGGGTCACAAAGCAGCGCATTGACGCTGCCGCCAAAATCAAACAGCTTATTATAAATAAATAAGTAAATTAAAATTACTTTCTGTGTCTGTGAGTATCATGCGTATATCTTAACATTTCCTTATTCTATGTAACATTAAATATTAACCTTTAAGTTGACATCTTTACTCATATTATAAAAGTATCCGAGGCGATCGAGTCCGCTGCTTCAACTTTTACGCTGTAAGCAATGATAAACAAATATGGCGGTTCACTCGTGTGAGAATGTATTTGAAGTGGCGCCATCTGGTAGTAAATGTTAGTGCTATATTGCATATTAACCCATCGGTGCTCATTCCTTTTGAATGCTCATTCCATACATTATGGCAGGCAAATAATATGTTGTAGGTAAAACCTAGAAGGCGAGCGTAGACTTTGACTTTGTTGTGAAGCAATTTTTTGGACCCCCACTGATGATAACTGGGCTAAACTGTTTCTCATAACCTTAGTTATGACTTGTTCTTTTTAAAGGTGAAGTTTTACATATTATGCTATTTTGTATATTTAATATCAAAGTTTTGGTACTGAAAAAGTAAATCTAGTAGTTTAGTAGTACATTTGATTTGTAGTCAAGTGACCTGCCCCTGACCGAATCTGTCATGATTTAGGTTCCTATTACCCTAGGTTGCTTTATTTGTGATCTGTAAAGTTTCGTTTAGGAGAAATTGCCATCTAAAAATAGGCTAAGGCAATGAAAAAATCAATTTCCATCCCCTGGTACATTGACTGACCGAAAATGTTTGTTCTCAAAGTTTAAAAGTGCCGTATTTTGTGGGGAGGGATCATTGCATGGTGTAGGTGGAGTGCCATGGTCAGATAGATGTGGCCGGCAATAGTTATGTTCCTGCCTTCCTGCTCCCTGATTTGGATTTGTAACTTCACGACTCAGCTCATGTAATGAGCTTGAGTAAAAATTATGCTCAAGATCTCTAGAATTTGAAACTGGACGACTGGTTGACTGGATTGTGTTACGGTTACCCAGTGTGAAGCAAAGTACTGTGAATATTTTTTTATGTAAGGGTGGTCCGCCATTATTCAACGCAGCAAACCCAGCAAGAAGTAGTCTACGATAGACTATGACTACGATAGTCTACAATATCCCAAATGACAAGCAGCTGTGATAGATCTAGAAGCTTTTAGTTTTGAAGTAGAAAGAAGGGGAGCACAACTTGTTTTGATTTGATAATTGGACTACTGCAAGAACTTACTACTTTTTAAATATAATGAAGAATGCTAATGGATAGATGTTCGAAGATCTTGATAACTTAATTATCTCTAGATGTAGGCTAATCTTAACTGAAGGGTTTGTTATAAACCAAAAAAAATCTAGCTAATCTATATTAGAAATTAGTTATTTGACGGATCCTACACGGACGCCTAATGAACTTTCAAACAACCCGTTTGAATGAACACAGATGTTGCTTTGATTCGATAATTAGAGTAAGGTTACTTTTTAAAGTAAGCTTATATTAAAGAATGCCAATGGATAGATGTTCGAAGATCTTAATAGATCTAACTTATCTCTAGATGTAGACTAAGCTTAATTACATTTTTTGTTAAAAATCTGCCAAACAACAGCAATTTTTGCCTCAATTTTTTTTCAAGCTTTGATCCAACTTAAATTTGCATGTGGAGTTGTTTCGCTGTTTTTGAATGCCAAATTTGCATATAAGAACACAAGCCTAAGGCCTTAAGGTTCATAACAGACAATAAACACCTACCATATCGCTCACCAATTATCTGCCAATGGCAATGAGCAAAACATTTCAAATTCATGAATTGTCCGCCACAAAAATGAAAACTGGTGCTGATTTGAAACGTCATAAACGTGTGTGAGCAAGTCGTTTACCGGTGCCACCGACAGGGGGCCCAAGCGCTAAATTATATGAGACAATAGAAGCGTCCGGAGCGCCACTTTTTCTTTGGCGGTGGCTGTTGACACTGCTTGTGGTCAAAGGTAACATTTCCTGTTTATGTTTATTTTGGTACAGTCGTTGCAACGGCCAGCTCCACATGTAACTTTAAGCTTAGTAAGTCTTACATTAATTTCCAGCTAGATCTGCATTAGAAGTCTCTTTTAATGAAAGGCTAAAAGACGGTTGTCCCAATCAAATGGTTCAAATAAGTAAATAAATAAGTGGTAAAAGTCATATGATTATAGCCTAAATGTGACGTTAGATCTAGCACCTTTTGGATCACCAACCTTGATCTATATTTTCAAAAGCTGAACTAGATTGTAGGCCTAACGCCAGTAACGGATCTAAATTTAGATCTGGATCTAGGCCTAAGCTTAGATCTAGAACATGTAATGCGTTAACGAAGCAATTTTTGCCTCAAATTGTTTAAAGCTTAGATCCAACTTAAACTAGATCTAGGGAACTTACATTAACTTAACTTCCAGCTAGATCTATATTAGTCAATTAGAAGTCTATTGTCCTGAAAGGCTCAGTAAACATTAGCTAAAAGAGTCAAATGGTCCCCTGGTCAGGGTCAAAACTGTTCTATGCCCGACTATGGATCCTACACTGGCGCCTGATGAACTGTCAAATAGATCTAACTCCTAGGCTAGATCTAAATATTACACAAATAAGTTACCTTAGCACTTTAATGTATCACCAACCTTGATATAAATTGACAAAAGCTAGACTAGACGTGAAAATGTTGTAACATCAACGAAGCCTGGTAAACTGCTGACAAATCTGAAACTGTCATCTGCGCGTTCGACTTGTGCTGCCACCAAGCGAATGCAGCCCGCGCGCGTGTTGAGCGCCCTCTGTCATGAGAGAGGAGGACACATGCATGTTGTCGCTATGATCAGCGTTTCATCAGTTGGAATTATGTTTTTGTATGTGAATTATCTACCAATTATGTATATTCTTTAGTGAATGTGCGGGTTTGGGCTGCATATAAGTTTTTGACAAAAAAATAAACATGAACTTTCCCGGAATGCATTTAAACGCATGCGCATGTCACACCACTGGGGGTCGACTACCGGTTGATTTTTTTTCGCGCTTTACAGTATGGGATTGAGATACAGATTTTGTCAGTTTTTTACGTGTGTGTTATCTAAAGAGCTCACTACGCTCGCTATAACTACGCTTGCACATAACACCTTAAGAGCTTATGACTGCTGGATCCTTCAGGGCTATAATCACAGGCACTGCCACTGTAAAACTAAAACATAGTAACTTAACCTAAAAACGTAAAGCGACAGAGAGGGGGGTGGGGGGTAAGGGGCCATATATGCCTATTAAAGGTATATATAGGCCTACTATAGGCATATATGGGCCCCTTACCCCCACCCCCCTCCCTCCTCCCATCCATTGCTTTACGGTGCTTGTGATCTGTAATATGGTCTACTGGAGGGTCATGGATTTCCAAGCACAGCCTGTCTTCCGATAGCATGGGGTAGTGACAACGATTTGTGGATTCCATAAAAATGTGTTGAAGATGCCACATATATGTCACATATTCTTATCCAGGATATAATAATCAATAGTTATCAGGTTACCGTTATACAGATTGAAGGCTCTAAGCCTTACTCGGCAATTCATCATAACTGTCAAAATAAACTTTCTGCTGCTCACTGCCATTTTAAAAATGTTGCTTGTTCCATGACTCTCCACAAAGCTGGATTGGGGCAGAGAGAGACTTAATACTGATAAACGTGATAATGATTCATAATTATGCAGTAAGTGCCAAGACTGCTTATATAACCATTTGACTGCAGAGTAATTGGCTTCCTTCGCTGGATGGGGTATGACAAGTAGGGAGACTGAAAGGGCACTGGGTAGCATGAAGGGGAGGGGGAAGAGGGAAGGTCAAGAGAGGCCAAAGTATAGGTCAGACTTATAATATATAGATGTTTGGAAATGGTTCTGGGTGTATGCCAACCTGTATCTGTTTACAGTACTCGATTATATTAAAGCGAGTCTCCAACCTAATTCAATCACGATCTGCACCGAAAATTTACATCTTAAAATTAAATTGGCGAGTGTTAATGCTTCATTTCGGCCGATTGGTAAGGAAAAAAAAAATTAAGGCAACCCGCCCTTATCAATGTCAAGCAGAGTGCCATTTTGCCGGGAGCAGTGACGCATATTGTGACTATTCATATAGCGCCGCCTTACGTTATAACTCGCGGAGAGAGAGATCAGAGCCGCGATTTACAGATGAACAGCGGCAGTTCCAAGCCTCGCAGTAGTGCAAGATCTTAGTGTTTCATTGCAAAGTACAGTCCAAACAAATTGATATACGTCTTGCGACGATTGACTCTGCAACAATGCCATGATTGGAGTTAGAATCGCAGCTATTTATATTAGCGATTATCACGCGCTCTTGTTTTGCTCACACAATAGGCGCAATTTCCGGTTTGAATAAATTAGAGTATCGCCTCCTGATTGGTCAATCGTGGACACGCCTCCAAAAAGGGCTGCCGCCTGGGTAGGCGGCGAAATTGGGCCTGGCGGTCATTTCTAGATTTTATTGTGAGCTACAGATAGAACGAAAAATTCTATAATTTGGAGGATAGACAATTGGGTATTATATGAATCGGTAAAGCAGCGTTAGAGGCCAGGCTCTTAATTTACCATACTTATCCTTAATACCATATCACAACTTTGAATTATTTAACATCAGTTGCAATATAGTATACAATCGTAATATTTAAATATTACATATAATAGTGTAGTCATGAAAGCAATATTGGAAAAGTATTTAAAAGTATCTTCATTACATCCAGTAAAGTTTAAACCTGAAGCCCATCAGCTATCTGTATGACTTTTAGAATTGTCCTGCAAGCACTGGTACCAGAAAGTTTCATTAGAATAAGTATGAAAAGTAAAGAGATTATGTATATTCAACCTATATTGTGTCTGTAATCACTGGTGTCTGGTTAAGCTTTACACTACTGAACAGTTATGGTTATATCTGCTAAGAGCTGATTTGTATTTTTTTAAATTCAGAGATCATGTCTCTACGATGGAGAGGGGGTGGTGTTGGTCGTGGTGGCCAGCAGCAGCGGCAGGGATCAATGGTCCAAGAACGCATGCAACAGATGACAGCTCAGGAAGCCCTGATTGCCCAAAAGAAAAAGGAGATTGAGGAGAAGCTGATACAACAGAAGAAGAAGGAGCAATTGGATGCCTTGAGCAAGCTGTACCATGGTCCCAAGGGTGGAGCCAGTGCGTCAGCAGTCAACTCTGCTGCCTCCTTTACCTCCAGGTATTAAATATACTATTGGAAGACCATAACTACATTGAGTTAACAACATTGCTGTGAATACATCACCCACCATGGAAATTTCTCAGATCACTGTCAACTGTATAAAATATTTTCTTATATAAAGGCATTACAAAAACTATTTTGGGGTTATTTCCCCTTTACAAATCCTGTACAAATGACTTGAAACAAAAATTATGTGGCACTTATGTTCATGTAATGTTATGTTACTTGTCAGTGTATTAAAGTTATGTTTCTCTGCAGAATTGGAAAACGCCCTGGCTTCAAGCCTCTTTCTGAGACCATGAAGCGTATGAAGCCGGGGGGGAACCAACCTTCTGCTTCAGACAGTGGTGTTGCGGGCCAACAGGTGGAAGTCGGCCTGAACAACTTTTCCAATGATGGGTCCTTTTTGGCCAAGTTTCTGAAGATGCAAGGTGTTAAGCGTGAGTACTGTAGCAATTGCTATGGCATGTGGGGTAGTATCTGTGCTTATCATAGGATTTCAATTCCAAACCGATCAATCCAGGTCTTGTCTGCTGTCTCTGACTCAAGTTCTCTCTTTCTAGTCTGAACAGTAATTAGAGCTATGTTGCAATATTGCAAAACTTTCACATGACTTTTAGCAGACAACTGAGGGTCCCCCAAACGGCATGCCCGGCGGTATCCCGGTGTCTCTGTCCACCTCTCGCTTGCCTCCAGTTGTCACCATGGCTCCCCCCGCCCCGCAGCTACCTTACCAAAGGGTCTTTCAGTGGAAATCTAGGATAAAAGACTGTAAAACGCGAGTTGTAATGATGTTTTTTGTTTAAGCATCTAATTGTCTATTTACACTATTTGTCGCTGATTTCACGATTACAGCGAAGAAGAAGACTGACGAGGAAGTCCTAACAAGTGACAGTCCGATGGAAAAGAGCGCCTCGGATACTATCGAGTACCCGTCAGGCCCGAGACCCACAGAAGCTGCAGACACACCCAGCGCCACACCGTCCTCACAAGTCAGGTTGACGGCGTCCGGCGGTCGTGATAGTCCAGTCACTCAGCACTCGGCCCCCGCACCCCCGGGCCCCGCACCCCCGGGTCCCGAACCCCCGGGTGAGGTCAGTCACCATGGGATGCCCCTATCCAGCGCTCCGGATCGACAGCCCCATAACCCAACCCCTCAGCAGGCGGTGTCCTTAGCGCAGTCCTTTGGGGGCCCCCACCTATCTCTGACTGGGCAGCCCGGCCAGGCGCCAGTTCCCCTGATGTCTGTCGCCGCGCCCCAGCCCCCGGGTCCCCCCCGGCTCCTCGTCATGGAAACGCCTGGCGCGCAGCCCCACCCCCAGCCGCCGCCCCAGCTGCAGCAGCCGCTCCAGCTAACCTTACATCGGCCCCCTGAGGGTCCCCCACACGGCATGCCCGGGGGTATCCCGGTGTCTTTGTCCACCCCTCCCTTGCCCCCAGCTGTCGCCATGGCTCCCCCCGCCCCGCAGCTACCTTACCCGTACCACAGTAGCGCCGGTGGGCCCCCCCCGCCCGGTGGCCAGATGTTGCACCCCCAGATGTCGGTCGCTGGACCGGTCAGCACCGCCCTCACCACTTCCTCGGTCATGATAATGTCCTCCCAGCCACCCGGCCATGTGCTCGGACCCCCGCGCACCGCCATGACCTACATGTCAACGGGACCTTTACCCCCACACCCGGGCTCTGCGGGCGGGCATTTGCCGCCTCCCCCAGGCTCTGGGGCCGCCCCGTTGCACCCTCCCCCAGGCTGTATGACCAGCCTCCCGCCCCCCCAGTTCCAGCCTCCCTTCTCAATGTCGAGCAACATCCCCCCCCAGGGACCTCCTATGCATATGCCCCCCACCTCCATGCCGTCTCTCATACCGACTCCCCCTGGAAGCTTCGCGGGGCATCCTCGTCCCCCGACCCACCCCCCGTCGCCCCAGCCGGACCCGATGGTATCAGCCCCCCACCAGATGATACGGCCACCCCCGTCGTCACACCCAATGCCGCCGCACTCCGTTGCCACCCCGCCTCTGCCGGCGGCGTCTGGCCACCCTCCCGCCTTCCGCCTCCAGGACCCCTACACCAGGCCGCCTCACATGGGCCCTGACGGACCGCCCCCCTTCCCGCCTGGTGCCCCTACTCTCCTACCCCCGGGGGCGCCCTTACCCCAACCCTGCTCACCCTTCGGACCGCCCCCGAGTATGCCTGGACCGCGCCCCCCTCCCCCGCAACCGGGTCCCCCGCCCCTCGGCCCCACCTTAGGCCCGGCCCAAGCCGCCTTCCCCGGCCACCAGCGTGAGACGTATGGGCGGCCGGACAGGTACAGTCCGGGACTGGAGGCCCCCCCTAGAGACTACGACAGACAGCATCCGACTGAGTACGGCGAGTCCAGGCAGTACGGCGCACCCAAGCAGTACGGCGAGCCCAGGCAGTACGGCGAGCCCAGGCAGTACAGCGAGCCCAGGCAGTACGGGAACGGGCAGTACGGCGAGGGACCCCCGGGCTTCAGGCAGGACGAGGGCCGCCGGCCCCGGGACGAGGAGGAGGAGGAACCGCACCACTTCCCGTCCCACTACGAGGAAGACAGGGGCACACCGCCCTCCGAGCAGGAAGAGGGCGGCGACGAGGACACATACGACCCCCTGGAGCCCACTGGGCCAGCAGGTACTGACGCCAAGTCATCTCATAATACATATATATATATATGCTATCTTATATTCAGATAAATCATATTTATAATAAGGTTGGGACTTGACGCTATTTGTCCGCTCTGCTGTGCAATTGACCGCCCCCGTATGTTGCATTAGATGTTCATTACCAGGCCCCCTGAACATCAGTTAGGCCAGATATCGTGCTGACATAATCTCTGGTGGGACTGCTTGTCTATAGTACGACACCAGTCTAGGACCGATGCTTACGTCTTTCAGATGGTGATTCTTTTGAGAGGGAGGAAGAAGAAGGACGCCATAATGCCGGCCCGAAGGTTGACATTTCCGCGATATCGAGGTAAGTCCCGGAGTGCAAGGGTCGGAGTCGGTGCCAGAACACGGGGACAACATCCTGCCCGGACAGTCTCTCTCATCAGGAACATCCTTTGCTCCAAACAGGTTCTTTTTTTAATGTACTATGGCACCTTTTTATTGTCCGCCCAAGGTGAAGTGGTTAGTGCACTAGACCGCAGATCAATTTGTCCAGTGGCGGATTTCACGAACGCAGTTTAGCCGACTACGGGGCTCAGTCGACTAAAGTTACCATGTAAATGATTTGCGATTTTAGTCGACTAAGCCCCGTAGCCGGCTAAACCATGTACATGGAAATAAAATAGGCCACTGGGTTCAGATCCGGGCCCCGTGTATCTGATCGGGGGCGTATTTTATCGATTCGTCTTTCGTCGTCCCGAGAGGTGGCTTGGCTCAGTTTATCCCTTGACTTAACCCGTGTGCCTAAAAGCGTTCGAAAACCCCAATTCATGTCATTTCACTGTCGCAATAAAATCGAAAAGGGAATGCATAACGGTACACTTTTAGAATTAAGAATCTGCTCTACTTGCGAACAACACCAGATGTTATTGAAGATGAATTTTACTCTTTACTCTGTTGTGCATATTATCTCGAGCTAAGGCAGAATTATATAAACGGTACATATTGGAAACCTCAAACCTTCCATAAATTTGTCACATTAATGTCTTCGCATGATGCTCAGACGATCTAAAACTTGTCTTGTAAAATTTAAATGACTTGCTGTTCATGATTGTTATTGTTGCAAACCCATCGCAAATTTAAAATTTGCTATAAATTGCCCATGTTTGACGTTTATTTACTGTTATGTTTATATGTACTTTGGGTCTGATGGCCTTGAATGCTCAATAAACTCACTGTCACTCCGCAGCATGCTGTCTCAGATGCGTAAGGCGGCACCAAGCGGTCCCCCGAGCGGTCCCCCCAGCGACAGGCCCCCACCCCGCGCCTACGACCAGGGTGGGGACGACCGGGGCAGACTGGGTAAGACACAGTACCGGGTAAACCTCTCCCCGGAGCGTTGTAACGGCTACACCGCGTGGTGAGCGATGTGGCACCCGTGTTTTACGAGAGAGGATGACTCGACGTTCAAGTAACTTCCCCTCCTACAGTAACAGTCCTGCTTGAGTAATTCAAGCATCATATGCCTTCATGCACTTGAGTATGTGCGGCAAAGTTAACAGCCGTATAATTAACGTCTAGATGATATCTTTACCGCAACATTTGCTTTGATGTTATGTCACGTGTCTAAGAAATGTATAACTATTGTATTTAATGGCGTTTTATGGTTGGGTTCATTGATGTGCCGTGTGGAATGAGTCTAGAGAAGTATTAGGTAATAGGAGTTACAACTATAGTAGTTCATTCAACATCATTGTCGCGGACCGCTGCTGCTGTACCGCGTATTACGTATTCACATGTTGCTTAACCTGAAAAACTGCAGATATTTCTATGCTAGGTGACGCGCTTATAATTATAGTGACGCTAGCCATGCAACGCACGTTCGACGTCTTCTGCGCCATTATAGACCCATACTTAAATTTAGACACATATTTAAATGTAAACACATATTTAAATGTAGACACATATTTAAATTTAATTTAAGGTTTGAATGCCAACTCGTGCGTCCTTGCCGGCTGCATGTTGCTGACCTTGTCATACCATCTGACCTCTGAGAGTCTGAGTCTGATCTCGTGGTATCTCGCTTACTTCGTACATATATCTATGCGGCGTATCCGTACATAGGTACATCTTATACAGTTTATCTAACATGTCGTAGTGTCACCCACGGTCTGAGACACTTCTCCCCGCTCTACAGTGTCGCGACTCTTGCAGAACTCTCCAGTACGGTGCCCAGACACTGAATGTTGCTTCTCGTTTACATGCCAACAATGGGCGAATGGCCGCTTTGCCTGTCTGTGCGTGAAATCGCTTCCAGCTGCCTCATTATCTTGGCATAAACATATTAACTATCCACTGCTTGAGTTCTTCTGTTTTGGACGCATTAATAACAATGGCGATTGTATTTTGTTCTTAGTTTTTTTTCTGGTTCACAACGTGGTATTCGGTTTATTTATGCTTACCCTTCTGTGTGGCCACATGGTTACGACAAGTATGTACGACACTGATTTGATTTTATATGTCTTGTTTTCTGTATGTGGTATACACGTATCCGCCAGGGCCATTAGGTAAAATGAAGTGATTAATGAATACAGTACCAGGAGCCACTGCACAATAGCTCAGGAGGTGATCCTCAGGGAGAGGGTGGGCATGGGTGGGGGGTTGGGGTGACACATGACGGGGAGTTGCGCAATACAAGGGTAACAGGCTAACGGAGCCTCGGGTGTGAGTTCCTAGACGGTGCGCATGCGTGCTGTAGAGGCGCTGGTCTCTCAGGGTCACGTGGCAGAGCTCCTATCAGAGGGGACTCAAGTCCATCTGCCTGCTGTCTCCCGCGAGTGCAGGTAGGACCCGCCCCCCAAAGAACTAAAGGTGCTGACGGGGCCTCTTCTAGTCTCTCCCTCAGAAGATCTCTCTCTGAGGGAACGCATCGAGCGTCTGGCAGACTATGTGGCTTCTGGGGGGCCCGAGGTCGAAATGGTTGCCAAGGACAAGCACCGGGGAGATCCAGACTATTGGTAAGTGCCTCGTAACTCGTGTTTCATAACCAAAATATACAGGGCCGGCCCGATAGCTCAGTGGGTTAGAGCGTTCGCCTTGAGTGCTCTGGCCGCCTGGGAGCCTAACGGCGCGTGGATCGGTGGTTCGATCCCCGCTGTGGCCATGTCTGTGTGGTCGCAGGATAAAAATCCCATGTCCTTCTTCGCAAAGAGTAGGGGGTTAGCCCCGGTGACATGGCTCCACTCTCCTTTCCTTCTCTCATTACCGCGATATGAACAAACGTGGTTAAAGCGTGCTGAATATACAACCAACAAACCGACATATAGCATGTTGGAGGGGGAAGGGAGGGCACAATGTGCTAGACATGCAAAAGAAGCAAAGCATGTCGGCAGATTCAGGGACTTTGAATCAAAGAAGGTATATAAAAATGTGAACTGTAACCAAATCGTTTAATACAAAGAGATCGCGTGTTTCCCAATTTGTAAGTTTGTAATGGACGAATTATTTCTCCCCAAAGTACACAGATAAAGTAATCTCTCATGTAAAGAATACATTTCTCAGTGAGAAGCATTTCAAGGTGTGTTCCACTGGTGAGGAGACCTTATTGCAGATTGAGCTTCCATTGTTCCGCCCTATTTAAATGTCAGGGACAGGAACCTTCATAACACGCGTCGTATGCTTTACGTCACACGTCGTCAATTATATAGGTTCAAAATCTCTACAAATCATGGCCACGAGAGCGCTAATAACTAGTCAACTCACGTTCGAAGTCTTCTGCGCCATTATAGACATATATTTAAATTTAATTTAAAGTTTGAATGGCAACTCTTGCCTCGTGAGGCCTGAGAACACGAGGCCTGAGAAGACTTAGTGTTTCAGGTTTCTGTACGACGCCAATGGTCCAGGTCACGGGTTGTACAAACAGCGACTGCGCGAGTTACAAGGCGCCATTATGGAGCAGAAGAACCGCGAACATCAGCAACGATACGGGGAGGAGCAGGAGGACTTCGGGAGCGGTGAGTACCAGTGTCTATCGACATCTCTTCTTTGGACTCATTTCTTCTTGACGTTAGTTAAACAATTGTTTCCCTCCAAAGTCCTGTTAGGATTTGAACATGTAACGTTTATATTTTCTTGTAATTAAAATTTGTAGACTGGAGCCTGCACGGCATCCCTGAAATTGTATGATAAGCCAGTGGAGTACACACAAATCGGTGACGTACTACGCGTAGCTTCCAACGAACGATCACCCATCAACGATCGAACAATTGAACGATCACCATTCAATTTGAAGCAAATAGTAAAGTTACAGTATATTTGGATGCTAATCTTTAATTGCAGTATACAATGCAGACTATTTTGAGCTGGCGGTAAATATCGGTATAAATAACTAATAATTTTTTAAAACTTCGACAACATACAAGCATCAGACAAAGAAAATACACTTAAAACTCCTCACCACGCTACAATCAGACGAACAAAACATACACATTATAGCCAATTAAAAATAAATCCACCTGAAATACGTGAAACAGGTGTTTTTCCCTCTTTTTTTTGCCGCAATGACTTTTAACGTAATATTATATTCCAAGAACCAAGGACTTAGATAATAAGGTTATTCCACATGTTAGTGACTTTAAATACAACACGTCGCTTGTTTGCATCCACACACAAGTGATTTGTCTCTCGTAGCCGATGGCTTACAAATACATTGTAGGATTATGACCTGATGAGGACCTACATGCCATGCTATACTTGGCAAAAGCTGCCGGCGCACCAAGTCGGCGGTGCTGGGTTCGAATCCCGGTAGCGACGTCCTGCCTTCCATATCTTCATTCATCCAAATCACCATCCAAATTCGTGTCCTTGATGTCTATTTCCTTAACGACCCCCCCCCCCCTCCCATCAGGTGATGAAGACTCGAGACAAGCGCGGAGACGCAAGAAGAAGCGCAGTCGCTGGGACCCGGATGCGACGGGCCCCGGCGATTCCAACAACCCCCCTCCGGGAGAGGGCGGCATGGGGGGCAACCTGGGCCTGGGACACCCCGGCATGGTGACAGGCCCCCCACACCTGGGACCACCCCCCCAGCTGGGCTTCCCGGGAGTGTCCGGAATGCCCGGGGGGGCTGGCGGCTCCGGGGGGGCTGGCGGCTCCGGGGGGGCTGGTGTGAGCATGGCTCCCAGCGTGGCCTCCAGTTCCTTCATGCCCGGTAAGGCAGGGTCTATAGCCTCGAGTGTCTTTCTCACCGCTCTGACTGCCTGGTGTGGCGTGTGTGCACAGACAATATTATCATCTCTGTAAATGCAAATTATATCTGCTAGATGTAATTTAGAAAGTTCATTTAATTTTATACATTCTATTTCATTAACCGGACAATATCTTGTCTTAATTTTATCCCCGTTGAAAAAATCTGTGCTGACGTCAGCCATATGGGAACGGCTTCTTTGTAATCTGATACTGATGAGATTTAAAAGCTGTGTTCAGGTCATGTTTCCGATACTGATGAGATTTAAAAGCTGTGTTCAGGTCATGTTTCCAATAGCGCATAATATTGCTTAAATGTGCCTCTCTGTTTATGTGAAATAGAGCAGTAGAGGGCGAGAAATGTCCCCCTAGTCTACATGACGCGCTCATTGGTTACTGGCTTGCTCAGACTGTGGCTCCCCTAGTGGCGATTAAATCAATGTAAATCAAAGCTAAATGTGACTCGTCTTGTTTTACCATAAACTGCGATCAATGCTTCACACGTAACATGCGTAATATTTTCTCTCCAGGTTTAAATGTCAATCTGACCCCGATTTCGGCCATGAATTCTGACTTTGCCCGCAAGGTCACGGGATCGGATGAGTTAAGCATGGAGCAGAAGAAACAGGTCCGGGAGCAGCAAGAGGTAGGCCCAGAAGACAATCCGCTGGTTTAATGCTTTATGTACGTTCTCCGTGAATTGCCACGAATCACTAGTTTAATGGATGTCTGGTCTGGCATCACAGATAGGAAATGTGATAACGTACTTTCTTGTTTCTCGTAATCGTATAACATTTTTGTCCGAATTAAGACACCCCCCTTCCCCCCCCCCCCTCCTTTATATCATTGTAACTCGTTATTGACTGCGATGAATTTCTTGTTAACACATCACACCGGAGACACTGCTTGCACACCTCCCCGCCCCCCTGTCCCTCTCCCCCATGCCCCTCTCACCCCTGCCCCTCTCCCCCTCTCCCCCTCTGCCCCTCTCCCCCCTGCCCTCTCCCCCTGCCCCTCTCCCCCTGCCCCTCTCCCCCTGCCCCTCTCCCCCTCTGCCCCTCTTCCCCCCTGCCCCTCTCCCCCTGGCCCCTCTCCCCCTGCCCCTTTCACCCCTGCCCCTCTCCCCCTCTCCCCCCTGCCCCTCTCCCTTCCTGCTGCCCCTCTCCCCTTGCCCCTCTCCCCCCCTGCCCCTCTTCCCCCCTGCCCCTCTCCCCCAGCCCCTCTTCCCCCTGCCTCTCTCCCCCCCCTGCCCCTCTCCCCCTCTCCCCTTCCTGCTGCCCCTCTCCCCTTGCCCCTGCCCCACTCCCCCCTGCCCCACCTGCCCTGCCCCTTCCCCCTGCCCCTCTCCCCCTGCCTCTCCCCCTCCTGCTGCCCTTCTCCCCCCTAACTCTCCCCCTCCTGCTGCCCTTCTCCCCCTAACTCTCCTCCTCCTGCTGCCCCTCTCCCCTTGCCCCTCTCCCCTTGCCCCTCTCCCCCTGCCCCACTCCCCCCTGCCCCACCTGCCCCTGCCCCTTCCCCCCTGCCCCTCTCCCCCCTGCCTCTCCCCCTCCTGCTGCCCTTCTCCCCCCTAACTCTCCTCCTCCTGCTGCCCCTTTCCCCTTGCCCCTCTCTCCTTGCCCCTCTCCCCCTGCCCCACTCCCCCCTGCCCCACTTCCCCCTGCCCCTGCCCCTCTCCCCTTGCCCCTCTCCCCCTGCCCCTCTCCCCCTGCCCCACTCCCCCCTGCCCCTCTCCCCCCTGCCCCTGCCCCTCTCCCCCTGCCCCACTCCCCCCTGCCCCACTTCCCCCTGCACCACTTCCCCCTGCCCCTGCCCCTCTCCCCCCTGCCCATCTCCTCCCTGCTTCTCTCCCCCCTGCCCCTCTCCCCCCTGCGCCTCTCCCCCCTCGCCCTTTGTGGCAGAACGTTGGCCTGATTGCGTCACTGACGGTATGTTCACTTGCTTGGGCAGATGAACGCCATGTTCGAGTACCTACAAGCCAAGAAGAAGGCGATGCTGATGCAGGCGCGCCTCATGGAGGCCGGCGTCAACATCCAGCCCAAGTATGAGTACGACTCGGATGAGGAGACGGAGGGCGGCACGTGGGAACATAAGCGGCGTACCATGGAGATGGTGGCCACACGGGGTGAGTTGGAACACAAGCGGCGTACCATGGAGATGGTAGCCACACGGGGTGAGTGGGAACACAAGCGGCGTACCATGGAGATGGTGGCCACACGGGGTGAGTGGGAACACAAGCGGCGTACCATGGAGATGGTGGCCACACGGGGTGAGTGGGAACACAAGCGGCGTACCATGGAGATGGTGGCCACACGGGGTGAGTGGGAACACAAGTGGCGTACCATGGAGATGGTGGCCACACGGGGTGAGTGGGAACACAAGTGGCGTACCATGGAAATGGTGGCCACACGGGGTGAGCGGTAACACAAGCGGCGTACCATGGAGATGGTGGCCACACGGGGTGAGTGGGAACACAAGCGGCGTACCATGGAGATGGTGGCCACACGGGGTGAGTGGGAACACAAGCGGCGTACCATGGAGATGGTGGCCACACGGGGTGAGTGGGAACACAAGCGGCGTACCATGGAGATGGTGGCCACACGGGGTGAGCGGTAACACAAGCGGCGTACCATGGAGATGGTGGCCACACGGGGTGAGTGGGAACACAAGCGGCGTACCATGGAGATGGTGGCCACACGGGGTGAGCGGTAACACGTAATCCCTTCTGTTAGGCAGTTCCAATAATAAGTTGCTGTTTGTTGGCGTAGTTCCGTTCGCTATATATTCTCCACGTGCTCAATGACCCCTGTTTGACCTTCAGACTGGGCCGTCAAGCTGAATGACATGGGCAAAGGCAAGCACCATATCGGGGACTTCCTGCCGCCAGACGAACTCGCCAAGTTCATGGAGACATTTGACGTAAGCAAGCTAGTAATACGTCACAATATATTGCGCCGTCTAATCTTATTATCTTACTGGTATATGGATATATATTATTGTACATAAGTTGTTTAGTGTACATATGTTTTCGTTTTCTTTGTTTAGTTTAAATGCATTTACTACGTTATTTGTTAACAGACTAGGGCCGTATGATGGCTGTTCTAGTACTGTGGTTAATTTAAAGTCACTTATAAGTTCTGAAGGACTGGGCGAGATAATTTTTGCATTTATGTAATTGTATTTGTATGTCTGTATTCTCGCAAGTGACTATAATATAATATATAAAGAATATTTATCTATCTATCTATAATAAATGTCTTTGACGTCGTCTCCGATTAAACCCCGCATTTTTGTCAAACCATTTCGTGACGCTGGCTCGACCCACGGGACAGAAGCTACCTACAGACTGGTCTGATTAAACTTCTGCGTTGTAATTTCCCGTTTGTGATATACATGTAGACATATTAATGGATCTATATTTGATTGTATTGTAGGCGTTGAAGGAGGGTCGAGAACCCGACCATTCAGAGTACAAAAAGTTCAAGCTGACCTGCGAAAATGTGGGCTTTAAAATGTTGGAGAAGATGGGTTGGAAAGAAGGCGAGGGCCTTGGTACCGAGGGCCAGGGCATCAAAAACCCGGTCAACAAGTGAGTCTGTCTGTATATTCTGTCTTAAATTTAAATCCTGAAGGCCTGTGGGCTATGCGGAGAGAAGCAATTTGATCACCGGAGCAGAAGTTGGTGGCCGGCTTTATATCCCTGCGCGCCTGTTCGCTGTTCGGTATTTTGTGTGTGATGTCGACCGCGGCTCGCTATCACGTCCGCGCGCGATATAAATAAACCGTGCAGTTTTTTGTTGAAATTGTTGTTTTACAGATTCTCAGATATATGAAACATACATGCATCATCATTTTGAGACACTTTTAGTCTTGATTCTGTCAATACAGTGGCCCCTAGCACTACACGGCCCATTTACTATTCCCTTCGTTATACAACATTCGCCATGCGCAGGCCCATTGCATGTTAAAACCAGAATAATCATTCTGGCCGCCAACATTCATTGGCTGAGGGCTGCTTATCGAAACCGTGACGTAATAGTATGGCTTACAACTTACGATGAGATGTAAG
Source organism: Arenicola marina (assembly GCA_964019135.1). Lineage (NCBI taxonomy): Eukaryota > Metazoa > Annelida > Polychaeta > Arenicolidae > Arenicola > Arenicola marina. Next base: position 28,021,050 of record OZ025255.1, read on the forward strand.
AAACATGTATTTGGGCCATATTTTACCATTATATTTACATTACGTAAATGTTATAGTTCTGTTAAATGTGAATGTCATTTTCTTTAAATTGGTGGGATTAAATTGGGAGCTATCTGTATAACTAACTAAACCTGCTTCAATAATATTTTCGGTAGGATAGTTCCCTCTAGCCCTAAACCTCCGATCTGTGACCTATTTCACGTACATAGTTAAAGCCGGCTACGGGGCATAGTCGGCTAAAATCGCCCATCGTTTTCTTGGTAACTTTAGCCGACTAAGCCCCGTAGTTGGCTAAACTGCATCCGGCCCGTTATATAGGCCATCAGAACCAGCCAGCATTGTCTGACTTTGTCCCGTCGCACTCTCTTACCACTAGGGGGCAGCAGCCGATCAATGGTGGCGGTCTGGGCATCGAGCGTCCCGATAACCTCTCCAAGGACGACGACGAGTTTGACGCCTACCGGAAGAGAATGATGTTGGCCTACAGGTTCAGACCCAACCCTCTGGTGAGATACACGTTTAATGGGTTTACTACAGCTTATATATAGCCAGTTCAGACCCAACCCTTTGGTGATATACACGTTTAATGGGTTTACTACAGTCTATAGCCAGTTCTGATCCAACCCTCTGGTGAGATACACGTTTAATGGGTTTACTACAGCTTATATATAGCCAGTTCAGACCCAACCCTTTGGTGATATACACGTTTAATGGGTTTACTACAGTCTATAGCCAGTTCTGATCCAACCCTTTGGTGAGATACACGTTTAATAGGTTTACTACAGCTTATAGCCAGTTCAGACCCAACCCTTTGGTGAGATACACGTTTAATGGGTTTACTACAGCTTATAGCCAGTTCAGACCCAACCCTCTGGTGAGATACACGTTTAATGGGTTTACTACAGCTTATATATAGCCAGTTCAGACCCAACCCTTTGGTGATATACACGTTTAATGGGTTTACTACAGTCTATAGCCAGTTCTGATCCAACCCTTTGGTGAGATACACGTTTAATATGTTTACTACAGCTTATAGCCAGTTCAGACCCAACCCTTTGATGAGATACACGTTTAATCGGTTAACTACAGCTTATAGCCAGTTCAGACCCAACCCTTTGGTGAGATACACGTTTAATGGGTTTACTACAGCTTATATATAGCCAGTTCAGACCCAACCCTTTGGTGAGATACAGGTTTAATCGGTTAACTACAGCTTATGGCAGGTTCAGACCCAACCATTTAGTGCGATTCACGTTTAATAGGTTTACTACAGCTTATAGCCAGTTCAGACCCAACCCTTTGGTAAGATTCACGTTTAATGGGTTTACTACAGCTTATAGCCAGTTCAGACCCAAACCTTTGGTGAGATACATGTTTAATAGGTTTACTACAGCTTTTAGCCAGTTCAGACCCAACCCTTTGGTGAGATACACGTTTAATGGGTTTACTACAGCTTATATATAGCCAGTTCAGACCCAACCCTTTGGTGATATACCCGTTTAATGGGTTTACTACAGTCTACAGCCAGTTCTGACCCAACCCTTTGGTGAGATACACGTTTAATAGTTTTACTACAGCTTATAGCCAGTTCAAACCCAACCCTCTGGTGAGATACACGTTTAATGGGTTTACTACAGTCTATAGCCAGTTCTGACCCAACCCTTTGGTGATATACACGTTTAATAGTTTTACTACAGCTTATAGCCAGTTCAAACCCAACCCTCTGGTGAGATACACGTTTAATAGGTTTAATACAGCTTATAGCCAGTTCAGACCCAACCCTTTGGTGAGATGCACGTTTAATGGGTTTACTACAGTCTATAGCCAGTTCTGACCCAACCCTTTGGTGAGATACACGTTTAATAGTTTTACTACAGCTTATAGCCAGTTCAAACCCAACCCTCTGGTGAGATACACGTTTAATAGGTTTACTACAGCTTATAGCCAGTTCAGACCCAACCCTTTGGTGAGATGCACGTTTAATAGGTTTACTACAGTTTATAGCCAATTCAGACCCAACCCTTTGGTGAGTTACACGTTTAATAGGTTTACTACAGCTTATAGCCAGTTCAGACCCAACCCTTTGGTGAGATACAGGTTTAATCGGTTAACTACAGCTTATGGCAGGTTCAGACCCAACCATTTAGTGCGATTCACGTTTAATGGGTTTACTACAGCTTATAGCCAGTTCAGACCCAACCCTTTGGTAAGATTCACGTTTAATGGGTTTACTACAGCTTATAGCCAGTTCAGACCCAACCCTCTGGTGAGATACACGTTTAATAGGTTTACTACAGTTTATAGCCAGTTCAAACCCAACCCTCTGGTGAGATACACGTTTAATGGGTTTACTACAGTCTATAGCCAGTTCTGACCCAACCCTTTGGTGAGATGCACGTTTAATAGGTTTACTACAGTTTATAGCCAATTCAGACCCAACCCTTTGGTGAGATACACGTTTAATAGGTTTACTACAGCTTATGGCCAGTTCAGACCCAACCCTTTGGTGAGATACAGGTTTAATCGGTTAACTACAGCTTATGGCAGGTTCAGACCCAACCATTTAGTGCGATTCACGTTTAATGGGTTTACTACAGCTTATAGCCAGTTCAGACCCAACCCTTTGGTAAGATTCACGTTTAATGGGTTTACTACAGCTTATAGCCAGTTCAGACCCAACCCTCTGGTGAGATACACGTTTAATGGGTTTACTACAGCTTATATATAGCCAGTTCAGACCCAACCCTTTGGTGATATACACGTTTAATGGGTTTACTATAGTCTATAGCCAGTTCTGACCCAACCCTTTGGTGAGATACACGTTTAATAGGTTTACTACAGCTTATAGCCAGTTCAGACCCAACCCTTTGGTAAGATACACGTTTAATCAGTTAACTACTGCTTATGGCAGGTTCAGACCCAACGATTTAGTGAGATTCACGTTTAATAGGTTTGCTACAGCTTATAGCCAGTTCAGACCCAACCCTTTGGTAAGATTCACGTTTAATGGGTTTACTACAGCTTATAGCCAGTTCAGACCCAAACCTTTGGTGAGATACATGTTTAATAGGTTTACTACAGCTTTTAGCCAGTTCAGACCCAACCCTTTGGTGAGATACACGTTTAATGGGTTTACTACAGCTTATATATAGCCAGTTCAGACCCAACCCTTTGGTGAGATACACGTTTAATGGGTTTACTACAGTCTATAGCCAGTTCAGACCCAACCCTTTGGTGAGATACACGTTTAATAGGTTTACTACAGCTTATGGCCAGTTCAGACCCAACCCTTTGGTGAGATACAGGTTTAATCGGTTAACTACAGCTTATGGCAGGTTCAGACCCAACCATTTAGTGCGATTCACGTTTAATGGGTTTACTACAGCTTATATATAGCCAGTTCAGACCCAACCCTTTGGTGAGATACACGTTTAATGGGTTTACTACAGTCTATAGCCAATTCAGACCCAACCCTTTGGTGAGATACACGTTTAATAGGTTTACTACAGCTTATGGCCAGTTCAGACCCAACCCTTTGGTGAGATACAGGTTTAATCGGTTAACTACAGCTTATGGCAGGTTCAGACCCAACCATTTAGTGCGATTCACGTTTAATGGGTTTACTACAGCTTATAGCCAGTTCAGACCCAACCCTTTGGTAAGATTCACGTTTAATGGGTTTACTACAGCTTATAGCCAGTTCAGACCCAACCCTCTGGTGAGATACACGTTTAATGGGTTTACTACAGCTTATATATAGCCAGTTCAGACCCAACCCTTTGGTGATATACACGTTTTTTTAATGGGTTTACTATAGTCTATAGCCAGTTCTGACCCAACCCTTTGGTGAGATACACGTTTAATAGGTTTACTACAGCTTATAGCCAGTTCAGACCCAACCCTTTGGTAAGATACACGTTTAATCAGTTAACTACTGCTTATGGCAGGTTCAGACCCAACGATTTAGTGAGATTCACGTTTAATAGGTTTGCTACAGCTTATAGCCAGTTCAGACCCAACCCTTTGGTAAGATTCACGTTTAATGGGTTTACTACAGCTTATAGCCAGTTCAGACCCAAACCTTTGGTGAGATACATGTTTAATAGGTTTACTACAGCTTTTAGCCAGTTCAGACCCAACCCTTTGGTGAGATACACGTTTAATGGGTTTACTACAGCTTATATATAGCCAGTTCAGACCCAACCCTTTGGTGAGTTACATGTTTAATAGGTTTACTACAGCTTATAGCCAGTTCAGACCCAAACCTTTGGTGAGATACACGTTTAATAGGTTTACTACAGCTTATAGCCAGTTCAGACCCAACCCTTTGGTGGGATACACGTTTAATAGGTTTACTACAGCTTATAGCGAGTTCAGACCCAACCCTTTGGTGAGATGCACGTTTAATAGGTTTACTACAGCTTATGACGAGTTCAGACCCAACCCTTTGGTGAGATACACGTTTAATGGGTTTACTACAGTCTATAGCCAGTTCTGACCCAACCCTTTGGTGAGATACACGTTTAATAGGTTTACTACAGCTTATAGCCAGTTCAGACCCAACCCTTTGGTGGGATACAATCTTGGCGTGGGAATAACATACTCCGTGCATATTCTAATGTTACCGTTGACGCAATATTTTAAAGTTTAAACCCCCAATTACTGTTCGGCGCTCGAGGGTGGCGGGTGTATTTTATATCAATTGACAGCTCATAATAAGGCCCCAGTGTGTCGGTGTCTATTTTGAGTGTGATTCAGCATGATGTAACCATCAGTGAATGTGTCTTTACGTGTCTTTCCAGAACAATCCCAGGCGTCCCTACTACTGACAGCCGTTCAACATTGTTGCCTGCCATTCACGAAACAGAATATTGTACGTGTGTTGTTGCTGAAGCTGCTTTAACCCAAATCCTGTGTGGTGACGTCGACGGCTCTACTGCTTTACGACAGGCCCGCCAACAAATTTACGACAGCCACGTCGATGGATTGACGAGAGGCACGTCAATGAATTTACGACAGGAACGTCGAGTGCTTTACGACTTAACGACAACACGTCGAGTGTTTTACGACAGGCACGTCGAGTGCTTTACGACAGGCACGTCGAGGGCTTTACGGCAACACGTCGAGTGCTTTACGACAGGCACGTCGAGTGCTTTACGACAACACGTCGAGTGCTTTACGACAGGCACATCGAGTGCTTTACGACAACACGTAGAGTGCTTTACGACAGGCACGTCGAGTGCTTTACGACCACACGTAGAGTGCTTTACGACAGGCACGTGGAAGGCTTTACGATAGTTACGTTGAGTGCTTTACGACAGGCACGTCGAGGACTTCACGACATGCACGTCGAAGGTTTTACGACTTTAGGACAGGCAAGATCCGTTGCCGTGGTGTTTTAATTGTAGATCACTACGGATTTCAAGTGGAGAAAGGACACTGTGGCTAACAAAGCACTTCAGAAAGAATGGAGAAAGGACGCTGTGGCTAACAAAGCACTTCAGAAAGAATGGAGAAAGGACACTGTGGCTAACAAAGCACTTCAGAAAGAATGGAGACAGGACACTGTGGCTAACAAAGCACTTCAGAAAGAATGGAGAAAGGACGCTGTGGCTAACAAAGCACTTCAGAAAGAATGGAGACAGGAAAGACGTGCGTGTATGAAATGGGATGCGATGTTACGTGCTTACATTTTTATGGTCACGCCTGTAAACACTATTAAATTTTCGATCGCTCTCTGTAAGTAATTCCACAGTAGTTCTAAATGACTAATTGTAAAGCTTCACTTGCGTTTTAATAATAGTTTATCAGCATTGAAAATCCGATTTCATGTTTTCTTTAGAGCATACGATTAGATGCTCAGCGCGCTCGCGAGGCGTACTTACGAAGTATGTGTGGTAAGAGGCGGTGGGCTCTACACGTCAATAAACTGGTATTTGTATCTGACACTCTTGTCTTTGTTGATCATTGCAGTCTGGTTAGATATTTAAGAAAAGAAGTGAAAAGCAGACCTGTTTGATAAGTTTTCACTAGTGTCGCCGTGTTAAACGTTTCTCAATCGCGAGATATTTAAGTGCTGCTCAGTTAAATGTTTTACATTAGTGTCACCCCGTTGGAAGTTTATCAATCGGGCGATATTAAGAGTTACTGTTAAAGCGGACACGTGACCTATTTATTGACACCCCTCCCCAGACTCCATGTCGGTGATGGCCGGTGTGATTCAACAATACGACTGAACCACGCTTATAAAGATACACAACACAGGATGGTTATTGTAACATTTATTCTTCAGTACAAATCATTCAGACACTTGTTTCCCACTCGTCCGCCCTTCAGTCACTCGACAGCTTACATAGTATAGATAATCCTTTAATACCAATATGTCTTCGCTCGTTTTCGATCGTCCGTCAGTGATAACGATTCTAGTATTTCCTGATCGAATGTCACCAGCTGAGGTTTGAAGGTCACTTGTGTCAGCTCCTTCTCTGTGGTGTCCTTATCTGACTCTGTAACAGGCGAGAAAAGAAATATTAAACCAGCAGCTGGGACAGATGCGCGCTACGCACGGAGGTCTCTTCTGGTCAAGTCCCAATCGACATGATGTGGCCATTCGTAACTAATGTATGTACCTTTATCCGCGTTTATTATGGCCTTTATAGATGAATTATGCCAAGCAATGCTAAGAAAAGAACGTTATGAAGGCTTTCACCCACTTAAAGGACGCCACTAATTCGCAATCCTTTACTGAAATGTATATCATCGTCAAACCCCAAAGGCAATTAATCATCCAAAAATCACGGTATATATGATACCGTATCCATGGTACCATTATAGGTGTCCGGGTTGACCAAGTCTCTCTGGCCTAGACTGACCATTATAGGTGTCTAGGTTGACCAAGTCTCTCTGGCCTAGACTGACCATTATAGGTGTCCGGGTTGACCAAGTCTCCCTGGCCTAGACTCACCATTATAGGTGTCCGGGTTGATCAAGTCTCACTGGCCTAGACTGACCATTATCGGTGTCTAGGTTGACCAAGTCTCCCTGGCCTAGACTGACCATTATAGGTGTCTAGGTTGACCAAGTCTCTCTGGCCTAGACTGACCATTATAGGTGTGTGGGTTGACCAAGTCTCCCTGGCCTAGACTGACCATTATAGGTGTCTAGGTTGACCAAGTCTCCCTGGCCTAGACTCACCATTATAGGTGTCTGGGTTGACCAAGTCTCCCTGGCCTAGACTCACCATTATAGGTGTCTAGGTTGACCAAGTCTCCCTGGCCTAGACTCACCATTATAGGTGTCTAGGTTGACCAAGTCTCCCTGGCCTAGACTCACCATTATAGGTGTCTAGGTTGACCAAGTCTCCCTGGCCTAGACTGACCATTATAGGTGTCTGGGTTGACCAAGTCTCTCTGGCCTAGACTCACCATTATAGGTGTCTGGGTTGACCAAGTCTCCCTGGCCTAGACTCACCATTATAGGTGTCTGGGTTGACCAAGTCTCCCTGGCCTAGACTGACCATTATAGGTGTCTAGGTTGACCAAGTCTCTCTGGCCTAGACTCACCATTATAGGTGTCTGGGTTGACCAAGTCTCCCTGGCCTAGACTCACCATTATAGGTGTCTGGGTTGACCAAGTCTCCCTGGCCTAGACTCACCATTATAGGTGTCTGGGTTGACCAAGTCTCCCTGGCCTAGACTGACCATTATAGGTGTCTAGGTTGACCAAGTCTCTCTGGCCTAGACTGACCATTATAAGTGTCTAGGTTGACCAAGTCTCCCTGGCCTAGACTGACCATTATAGGTGTCTAGGTTGACCAAGTCTCCCTGGCCTAGACTCACCATTATAGGTGTCTAGGTTGACCAAGTCTCTCTGGCCTAGACTGACCATTATAGGTGTCTAGGTTGACCAAGTCTCCCTGGCCTAGACTGACCATTATAGGTGTCTAGGTTTACCAAGTCTCCCTGGCCTAGACTGACCATTATAGGTGTCCGGGTTGACCAAGTCTCCCTGGCCTAGACTGACCATTATAGGTGTCTAGGTTGACCAAGTCTCTCTGGCCTAGACTCACCATTATAGGTGTCTGGGTTGACCAAGTCTCCCTAGCCTAGACTGACCATTATAGGTGTCTAGGTTGACCAAGTCTCTCTGGCCTAGACTCACCATTATAGGTGTCTGGGTTGACCAAGTCTCCCTGGCCTAGACTCACCATTATAGGTGTCTGGGTTGACTAAGTATCCCTGGCCTAGACTCACCATTATAGGTGTCTGGGTTGACCAAGTCTCCCTGGCCCAGACTCACCATTATAGGTGTCTGGGTTGACTAAGTCTCCCTGGCCTAGACTCACCATTATAGGTGTCTGGGTTGACCAAGTCTCCCTGGCCTAGACTCACCATTATAGGTGTGTGGGTTGACCAAGTCTCCCTGGCCTAGACTGACCATTATAGGTGTCTAGGTTGACCAAGTCTCCCTGGCCTAGACTCACCATTATATGTGTCTGGGTTGACTAAGTCTCCCTGGCCTAGACTCACCATTATAGGTGTCTGGGTTGACCAAGTCTCCCTGGCCTAGACTCACCATTATAGGTGTCTGGGTTGACCAATTCTCCCTGGCCTAGACTGACCATTATAGGTGTGTGGGTTGACCAAGTCTCCCTGGCCTGGACTCACCATTATAGGTGTCTGGGTTGACCAATTCTCCTTGGCCTAGACTCACCATTATAGGTGTCTGGGTTGACCAAGTGTCACTGGCCTAGACTCACAATTATAGGTGTCTGGGTTGACCAAGTCTCCCTGGCCTAGACTGACCATTATAGGTGTCTGGGTTGACCAAGTCTCCCTGGCCTAGACTCACCATTATAGGTGTCTGGGTTGACCAAGACTCCCTGGCCTAGACTCACCATTATAGGTGTCTGGGTTGACCAAGTCTGTCTGGCCTAGACTCACCATTATAGGTGTCTGGGTTGACCAAGTCTCCCTGGCCTAGACTCACCATTATAGGTGTCCGGGTTGACCAATTCTCCCTGGCCTAGACTCACCATTATAGGTGTCTGGGTTGACCAAGTGTCACTGGCCTAGACTCACAATTATAGGTGTCCGGGTTGACCAATTCTCCCTGGCCTAGACTCACCATTATAGTTGTCCGGATTGACGAAGTCCTCCAGCTCCCTGGCACCGCTCGGCAGTGGGATGATGCGGCCCGTGTGGACGGCCACTCGCACCTTGTCTCCGGCCTCCGTGTATCGCCACTCCACCTCTGTGGGCTGACTGCTCACAGGACACGCCAAGACAGACAGACACGTTTGTACAGGTCACAGACACACCGACACACAGACAGACAGCTGTTACCTTACAGTATAACAGTAATAATCTAGTTATCGCTCGCAAAAGAAAATCTTATCACTATATTTATCAATTTAGAACTCACATCTCTCGAAGAAATATAGCTGTAGGGCAAGGCATATTGATGATTTAAGTTTATGATACATCATGATATTGTCGCGACGTATTCTCATAATATATTCATAACATCTTGTCTCGCTCCCCATGTTGAAGGGGAGTTGAAGAGATGCAAAATCCAAGATGGCCGCTTGTGAACAAACTAGGAGAGTATTTTCATCTGTTTAGTATATTTTTTCTCAGAGTACCTATAATGTTACAATTACCAGTTCATTTATCTTGATATATCTAGGGTATGGATTTTATATTTGTATACAATAATGCCCGGATGAGAGACTGATTAATGGTCTCACTTGTCAGACGGGTCCACAAGTCGGACTTGCGTGGTGACCAGCAGAGGGCGCTCTCTCATTTGACAGATAGGCACCATGTCCGGGTGCTGGGAAGCCACGCTGTAGTCCTGTAACGAGGCGACGGGGAGAAGGTAACCATCAACAAACACAGGCACAGAACATTACAGGACGTAGATATATGTGGTTGGTTGTATATTCAGGAAGCTTTAACCACTGTTGATCACATCGCGTCAATGAGAGAAGGAAGGGAAAGTGGAGCCATGTCCCCCGGGGTAACCCCCTACTCTTTGCGAAGAAGGACTTGGTATCTATATCCTGCGACCACACAGACATGGCCACAGCGGGGCTCGAACCACCGATCCACGTGCCGTTAGGCTCTCAGGTGGCCAGGGTGCTCAAGGCGAGCGTTCTAACCCACTGAGCTATCGGGCCGGCCCTAGATATATGTGGACTACGAAAGGGAAGAGTTTGGACTTGAGGGGTGATACAAACGTCCAGCGTATTATAATGACAGGTTTCCAGCAGCTTAAGCTTAAATTCCGAAGAATTTTGTCCCTCGGTTAGTCTAATGACTCCAACGATTATGAAAATACACACAAGACAAGTGTTTGAATGTAGAATAGATCTGAGACAAGCCAACACTATATATGCAGTTCTACAACGGACAGATGGCTCAAGCTTTCCCGGCGGGAAATTGCAACGATAGTTGGCCGCCCCACAAAAACTAAATACATACGCAGTTCAGGCCTTCGACGTACACCCAGTTCCGTTCCTTGATGATAGAGTTGATGATGCCTTGTTTGCCTTTGTCTCTGCCCACCAGAATCTCCACCTGGATAAAGAAAAGTAAGCACAGGTGGCAGTCAGAGAGTGTCGCCAATGTAACAGCTTGACCAAGGCAGCAGCAAGGTGCTTTGCTGAACATGAATGCTAAATCGGGCCAAAAACCCTTGCAGGACAATGAAATGGGGTTGGGCGAAAATTGCTGGAGCTAGGGTTCGAACCCACGACCAGTTGATCCGCTGCAGCTCGACCTGCTTACCCACTGAGTTAGGCAGGCACCCCGTCGGCCCGGGATGGATAGTTTGTAGGCCGCTCTGGTCACGATCGATTCTAGGTCGGTAGCAGGGTAGCAGTGTACATTAATCACAAGTTACCTCCAGGACAAGACGTCGTCCTCGGTACATCGCGGCAGTGGCACATGGTGTCTTATACAGTCTAGCTTATCCAGCGTTTAAGTGTTAAAAAGAAATACCTTACTACATATAGACTACATATAGACTACTAAGTTAAGATCAAAACTATGTTTGCCAATCCTCAGTTCAATGGATGCGGGAAATCTCAACCGACACGTTGTTTCCTGGCGGTACCCGCGCGTAGTTCCAAATGTGCGTTCAGCTGCAGATCCTATGCAGTCTAAGTTACGCCTGTTCGGGCGTCATTTGGCATTGCTACCATAGTGAATGCATATTGTGGTTGGTTATTCAGGGCGCTTTAACTACTTTTGTTCATATCGCGTCAATGGGAGAAGGATGGGAGAGTGGAGCCATGTCACCGGGGGTAACCCCCTACTGTTTACGAAGAAAGACATGGGATCTTTATCCTGCGACCACACAGATGTGGCCACAGCAGGGCTCGAACCACCGATCCATGTGCCGTTAGGCTCTCAGGTGACCAGAGCACTTAATGCGAGCGCTCTAGCCTAAAGCTCTAGCCCGAAGACGAATGGCAATGGTGATCTGAGGTGCTTTTCTCACTTCTATTTTCCAATGTCCACTGACCAGCTCCACAATCCAAACTTTACATTGCGATACAAATTAATATTTCTTTGGATAAAAACAATGGCTTAGAAAGTGGTTTTTAATAGTTTTATTAACGACACACGTATTGGCATTCCATAACATCACGTCATTCCTGGAGAGCACTGATATTTTAAAATACGAGAGACAAGCATCATTCATTGTTCTTTATGGTAACAATTTCATGATTAAGATTATTCGGAAAATATGCGACATAATTGCATAGGTCTTAACGCCAAGAAAAGAATGCTAACTGCATTAACTTTACAAGCTCTTTAATATAATATGCAGAACTACAGCAATTCATACATCATTTACCAGATTTAGGTGGATACGGTAATGTTGTCATGGCAACGAACCAGAGAAAACAGCCACAAGACGCCATATTCACGTAATTTGCATAGAAAACATGTAACCAGTTCTACCTTCAACGAGCCAATAATCGTCAAAATAATGAGACATCCGGCAAAAAGTGTAAATAGACACTATGAATATAAGTCTAAAATAATATTACTCAGTCTTCTATTGTTTGTAAAATGTTTCACACGTATTTTAATCCTTCACATGCGAGAAAAGCGTTATTATGCACAAAAAACACACATTCATGTTTACGCCATTGTCATAGCGAACGATTGTTGTCGTCGCGGGACGAGGTAAGTCTGTTGTACATACCAGAAAGCACCAGAGTTACCAGACCACTGGGTCGGGTCATAATTCAGCTCGATGATACCTACTCTCTAACGTCAGACACACGAGGACTCTCTTGGCACATAAGTATACCCTGACTAGCTGCATTTCAAACGAAAATCATCATTTGAGGGTATCCAAGTAGCATTTGGTCACATCGAAAACATGTTACAACCTCGTGACTTCGTAGCATGGTCTTGAGATAAATATAGATGGTAATACTGATATATCTACGCCACGAAACCGCTTCAATCAACGTGTATAATAACTTAGTAAATAGGTCATCTCCGTAGTCATTATCAGACCACAAGTCAATATCAAGCATCGCGACCTTGATTAATGTCAGTGCTCCATATAGACGGGCCCTTGAGATGCTACAGTAGATAGAAGTATTAATTGCCGATATTAGTTAATGGATCATAAAGCTGAGCTGTGCGCCTGCAGGAATTCTTCATAATACATTGTTCCACAGGAACAGGCTGTAATAGCCAGAGGTAGGCGATCGTGGTGCACGGAATTTGAAAGGGGGGAAGTAAGGTATATCTTAGGGTCTGAAATGGATAGGGGGGGGGGCACGTGTCCCCTGTGCCCCCACCCCTGGTAAGCGGACACATAATTTTAAAAGGGTGGTGGGGGGTACAGATATATCTTAGGGTCTGAAAGAGGGGGCACGTGCCCCCTGCCCCCCCCCCCCCACCTTCCCCTCTGGAGATGTGAGTGATGAGACAAGATATAATCGCTTTAAAGACAATGGCAAAGATATGGAAATAAGGGCAACATCCCAAGCTGGCTTCACAGAAGGTTCAGACTGACGGATGCGAGGTTTGCTACAGCTGTCTAACTAAGATCCCCTGGAGTGTAAAATCCCTTCACGGAGAAGCAAACTAGAAACAAATCGAAATAAAAATTCAAACCGTTTTTTGCTCATTCTTGACACTTCACTTACCAATAACTCTCAAAAAGCGGAACTCACTGGGAACAAGCAGGCCCTCGAGGGGCCGGGGGGGGGTCACTTCAACCAGGGGCTTCACCAGCACGTGCAGCGGGAGGTTAGTTGCAGTGTGGTCCAAAACATGTTGCCCAAGCAGTCACTAGCGTTCGCAAAAAAAACAAAAAACGAAACTAGCACGGAAGAGAGTGTCCTCGGTGTAGTTACAAGACACAGGGATGCCAGTGGGTCTCTATAACCGGCACGTTGACGGCGCACAGCGACCAGGCATAGATAGATAGGCATGATGGCTGCCTCAAATAGACCAGGGTCGAGGTCGACCGACCCTCAATCAAGTGAGTGAGGGTAGAGCATGGTTGAGATCGACCCTCAATCAAGTGAGCGAGAGGGCACAGACGGCCACGACCTCACTTGAAGTCCGGGTGGGCGGGGAAGTTACACCCCCAGTGCTTGACGACCACGGAGGCAGCGTACTGGCCGGCCCGGAGACAGTCCTCGAGAGGAGCGCCCCGCACCTGCTGCGACAGGAACCCCCCGACGAAGGCGTCGCCGCAGCCGTTCGTGTCCCGGATGTCGGCCTTGCGCACGGGGATGATGGGGTGCTCGCTGACCCGCCCGTCCACGGCCACGACGGTCGGGTCGACGCCTTGGGTGAAGACCACCATGCGGCTCCGGCCGCCGCTCTTGGCCTGGGGCAGCGCCGCCGTCCGCAGCGCCATCTCGCGAATGTCGTCCGTCTCGATGCCGCGCTCTCGGCAAAACTCGGCCGCTTCCGTCTCGTTGCCGAAGAGGATGTCGATGTACGGGGTGATGTCGGGCTTCTTGGCGGCGAAGTACTTGCAGAGGAAGGGGGCCGACAGGTTCATGGCCAGCACCTTGTCGTGTTCCGCCGCGTGCTGCGCCACGTCGAAGATGGCCTGGTTGCACACGGGGAACACGAACCCGCCGATGTAATAGAAGCGCGCCTTCTCCACCAGGGACCACGTCTCCGGAAGCTCCAGCCAATCGTGCCGGAAGTAGTCGGCGGCGCCGAGGTGGGCCACCAGCGAGCGGTTCTCCCCCGTGATGACGGCGCCGCACACCCCGGTCGGCAGGGACTCGCACAACTGGTAGTGGACGTTCACCCCGGCCTCACGCGCCTTCTCCTCCAGGATCCGACCCCGCTCGTCGCTACCCACGCACCCCAGGAACGTCGTCGCCAGCGGCCGTCCCAGCATCCACTGCGCCACGCGGATGCTGTTTTGCGTGGCGCCCCCTGCCAAGTAGTCGGGGTGGAGATTGGCCATCATGTCTTGAAACATGGGCATTTGGCGGGGTCCGGCGATAATGGCGTCGTTCGCCTTCAGGCCGTACTTCTCCAGGAAGTGGGTGTCAGCCCGTACAGTGATGTCCAGCAACGGGTTGCCGATGCCTAGCAACACACCCTCCGCGATATCCTCGGCGGCCATCTTGTCGACCGTTGTGGAGTGGAAGCTTCGGCTGAGTAGCGCGCCCGGCACACGGCTATTGCAACGCTGGCCTAAGGGGTTGCCACGGTTTCGGGTGCCAGAGAGGAGCGAGAGGCCACGCGTGAAGGGGCTGGCGCGGTCAGGGTCGGAGTAACGTCCAGGGCCAGGCTGTGAACTAGGCCAAGGGATACAGTCACTGGCCGCTGAGGTACATTCAACCTACAACAGTACATACAACACCGACTCAGTATCGTCATACATGCGCAACGCACACTGAGTACGTATGTTAGGGTCCAAAACGTCATAGTGACGAAAACGTCAGATCACACGGTCTGAGCCATCTAGGAGCAAATGTACAGTTTCACACTGTGCCTCGATCGCAGTGTCTGTTGACGGGGGCTATGAATATATGAGACAGTAACTCTTCAGTTTCAGATATATTTAAGTGCTTTCATAAACGATGGAATATGGGTATCGCCCCCCCACCCCCTCCCTCCGGGTCCATCCCTTGAAACCTTCTAGTCCAAGAAACCTTAGATTTCCTTATTTTCCTGCGCCTTAATTCGTAAATATCGGCCCCCAAGAGGTCTCCAATTGTCAATCAATTAATCCTTTCGCCCCGAGTGGCCCCGCCCCGTCTTCTTCAGAAACGCCACGCAGGGTTGTGTGAGCGATAAGCGGGATGGTTGAAATTAAACTTTTAACTGTATATTTCATTCTACCAAGGTATGACGTTTTGGTCACTATGACGTTTTGGGTTCTAACATACGTACACCCCGCCGTGCACAACACCCGCAGAGTACACATCGATATAGACAAGCACTGATAGTGTATACATCGATATAAACAAGCACTGATAGTGTACACATCGATATAAACAAGCACTGACAGTGTACACATCGATATAAACCAACAATGACAGTGTACATATCGATATAAACAAGCACTGACAGTGCACACATCGATATAAACAAACACTGACAGTGTATATATCGATATAAACAAACACTGACAGTGCACACATCGATATAAACAATGAGTGTACATATCGATATAAACAAACACTGACAGCGTACACATCGATATAAACAAACACTGACAGTGTACATATCGATATAAACAAACACTGACAGCGTACACATCGATATAAACAAACACTGACAGTGTATATATCGATATAAACAAACACTGACAGCGTACACATCGATATAAACAAACACTGACAGTGTATATATCGATATAAACAAACACTGACAGTACACACATCGATATAAACAAACACTGAGACATATCACTGTACACAACAAACAACGAGCGAGTAAACATCGATATACAAAACCAACACAGACTGAGTGCATATTGCTGTACACAACAAAGCCAAACGCGTTATATATCAATACACTGTATAAACAAACAGCCAATCAATGCACATCGCGCCGCACAATACTTCAGTATTTCATGCCACAATGCGAATGTAACGTCCAACGTTGATAATAAGGGGACCTAAGACCTGCACATCAAGATGGCCGCTCGATGTTTCTTTTTTATTACCTTTTTTCACAAACCATTTCGGCCAATTGCTCTGCACACGTCGTTGTCTCCTCAATATTAATCACCATTACGCCACCAACAGGAACTCCCCAGTCAGCCACCATCTAGAGGTATACGCGCTACGTCTTGGTGTACGCTCGGAATTAATTCCCGTCAGCCACCATCTAGAGGTATAGGCGCTACGTCTTGGTGTACGCGCGGAATTAATTCCCGTCAGCCACCATCTAGAGGTATACGCGCTACATCTTGGTGTATGCTCGAAATGAACTCCCTAGTCAGCCGCCATGAACTTCTTGAACTCCCTAGCCCGCCTCAATGAACTCCCTGAACTCCCTAGGTTAGTCGGCCACCATCTAGAGGTATAGGCGCTACGTATTGGTGTACGCTCGGAATTAATTCCCCAGTCAGCCACCATCTAGAGGTTTACGCGCTACGTCTTGATGTACGCTCGGAATGCAAATCTCTAACCAGCCACCATCTAGAGGTATACGCGCAACTTCTTGGTGTACGCGCGGAATGAACTCCCGCATCAGCCACCATCTAGAGGTATACGCGCTACGTCTTGGTGTACGCTCGGAATAAACTCCCTAATCAGCCACCATCTAGAGATATACGTGATAAGTCTTCTGTGTACGCTAGGAGAACATTTCGTAAAGCGGCGTGCTGCATGCGCTCTAGCCATGTTTATTTACTGCGCCTTGATCCAATATTTAGCCCCCAGTCCACTGCCTAATGGTAATGTTGACTGAAGTTTTACTAAGCATAGCTGTATTATACAGTCAAGCCGAACATAGCGCACAGCTGGTCTTGTACACATAACACGCCATTCCAGGTCCGGAGGTATGTCAGGACAGCAAGGACCAGTCCAGTCTGGATACCCCAACAAAATATCATACAATCCTTATACATGCACCACTGTGCGTCCAATGCGGAGCCTGTTGTAGGCTCTACCTATAGGATGGTTCATGGCGTGTGCTTCATCCGCTGACATGTCGCACTCATGCACATTCACGTTGATCATTTCCGGGACGGTATTAGCACCCGGGGGCCGGGCCACGAGAACATCCTTGGTACCGACCTTTACTACAGCTGACTACATAAAACACCATGTCTCAAACCATGCCGACACTTCTCTTCCGGGTGGATAGCAAGCGATCCCATGTAGGATCGATTTTACAAACCTAAAGGCAGCCGCCGCACGACGTGTTACTACCATTGCGATGCAGCACACATCGCCAGTATGCAGTATATATCGCCGCGGAGTCATCCTTCCGTAGTGAGCAGGCCGTCAAGACACTCCGCCAGTGGTGGCCTCGCTTCCTGACAGCGTATGAATGTTCCGAGTACAGCCGCACGCTGACCTACATAAACAGCTATTCACGGCGGAGCGCTCGACCTGGGTACGCCGTGCAGTACATGCCTGTCTTTATACTCCCCCCCACCCCGCACGCATGGCCGATCAGGGAGGCAATGCCATCCCAACGGGAGACCATCGTCCCGGTCTGATGCCAGTCATGCAATCCTCATTATGGCTAGGTCTGACAGGTAAGCCCAACTGTCGCCCTTTAAAAAAAAAAATGATAATAAATATACTGTAGTAATATATTTACATCTGTACATGAATATATTGCAATAAAAAAAAATTCTCGTGATACCTCTCAAGAGAAATCGAAAGCGGCATCCGATGTTTAAAGTTCAGTGAAATATTGTCCGATTGGGTAAAAATATGTCGTCATAATATGACGCCATAATAACTTTGTTTGGCAATAAACAATGATGAATAACGTTAGCAACCCGTAGCAACTGAATCTATTGCCACACCGGTGCAAATTCTCAGGCGCCTCATCCAGCCTTCAACCGCCATTCTCAGCAGGATACAGTGCTCGTACGAAATGTCTGCTTTTCTTATTGGAATCAGCGACCCTTAAACCTAAAACCCTCATGCTTTCGGCCGGGAACGAACATCTTCTTGGTTAGTTTTTTGCCCCACATCGTTCCCACTATATGGATGTACAACGAGGAACCAACAGAGCTACACACTGGACAACAACAGACTCCGACTGTGTCAGTTACATCACCTTGTGTTGATGTTTTGGCACTGGCCTACAGATCGCGGGTGTTGGTTGGGTGACGATCAAGAATGAACACGACCATATAATCCACATCTATATTCGGCATATTGACATATTCTTCGGGGCAACATGTGACGATGTAGTATCTCGGTACCGGGCCGGTGCGACATAAATAGACCAAAAACTACCTGCGCCAAAAGGATTATCTCTTTGACGCATCGCGTTGGACGTTTCGCTGCGAACGTCCTGGACTGCGAGTGGTCGGTGGTTCGAGTCCGAGCCAAGGCGGGTACCAAAATTTCCGGTCAGTTCGTGACTCTTGATCCCCGTATACAGCAAGTACACTCAGCAGGAACATGACTATATAATGTGTTAACGATGCAATTGAAAATGTGTCATCAACCCACAGTGATAAATCATTGTCTGCAACGCCCGTGCAGGAATACGTGGGAGTCAAGGAATCCAGGAGGCCATCTATCCATCTACTGACTTATCTCTATATATTTATCTCACACACGATTCTCGAAAAAATAAATGAAAATAGAGTTCAAAGTAAGAGTTTCCACTTCGTCTCCGTCTAACATGCGAATACTGTATAAACTGTACATGCCGGAGTCTCCCTTCACTCAGACTGTTCAAGATGTGAAAGCAAATAGAGTTAAAAGTGAGTTTCCACTTGGTCTCCGTCTAACATGATGTAGCAACTACCCTACATACTGTAAACGTTGGAGTCTCCCTTCACTGACCTCTTTACTCAGACTCCGTGAAATAAAACAGAGTAAAAAAAACTGTTCACTTACTCTGTCGCCTTTGAAGATGTGCCAGTCCTTCAGCGGCTGCACAAGCACGCGCTTCGGTCGCTTGCCTAGCGGGTTTTCCTGGTGGAATTGATCTTCCCAGGGTCGATGTTCGGTGTAGACAAACTTCCTCTTCTTGATTTCCTTGAAGCCGGTGAGTGGATGCCACTGACTCCGCACCCGCCCTTCATACAACGCTCGGTCTATATAGCGCTTGAAGTAGTTCCTGCATAACGGTACAGTTAGACGCATCTTGGTCCGATTGTCCACACACCGACGAGACGAAGACGATATCCCCTGCAAACAATGAACATGTCATATATACGTATCATATAAATATAGTGGAGCTGTGCAAAGAAGGATCACTGGACAAGGCAAAGTATTCATTCAAAGATATATATATGTAGAACAATCTTAGCTTTCAGTTTAGGTGAAGTGGCTCTCATGAATTTGATATAGGACATCACAAAAATCGCTGAAATAGAGTGCATTGTACGGGATTTATTTTTGTCAATAGATAATATGTAGTGCCAAGAATAGCTTTACATAATATGTATAAATTAAACAATGTATGGTGTGATCAGAAGTATCTTTTATAATATATTTTGGATGATGCCAGCCGGTTGGTCTACATCCTTTCAATATATGTCAAACCCCAAGCAAGCAGGGTATTAGCCAGAGACCCGCCTGCCTGCCAGATGAGCAGGCAGTTTCAAATTTGGCAGGCACTCAGATGCTGTTTACCTGCCCAAAAAGGGCAGATTCTGGCTAATACCCAGCAAACAAGCTTTTTTCATAATCTCAAGGGAAAAATGACAAATTTCACATTCTCCAACAATTCTAATTCTAAAGTTTGAATGCAGTCATCAGCAAAAGGGGGATTGACAGGATCCTGCAGTGATTCTGATAGGTACACCAATGTGTGGGTCCTAGTATCCCAGAGGTCCTTAAAATTATCGGACATTCCCCCGAAGACAAGAGAAATCTTGCATGGTTTGTATGCTATTTTATACAATTGATGTGAGATGATCAGTTTCTGATCTTTAGCATTCTAATCCTTTTTGCACTTTCATGTGTGAACACATGTGTTAAAGTCTTGTCTGGAAGGTCCATACTGACTGATGCTAGGTCATCATGGCAAATCTGAACCTGTAAGGTGTAAGGCTTTGATTCTGGATGAGTAATCCCCAGTGAAGAAACAGATGGGGGTTAGCTTCCCTATTATTACTTTATAACAGTTCCAGATACAGCTGCAGTTGTCTAGCTGATTTTAGACTTGGAGTGCAATCAGTACTGCCGGTACTGCTTACTATGCATCGCCCATGTCCTCTCACATCTCAATGAAATGTGCCATTTCAAATTTACTTTCTGTATTTAGAAATGCTGTATCTTCTGGGTACTTCTCTTTTGATGTTTGACAGGTCATTATAGCTGATACGCTGAAGTGCATGAAGGTGTCCACATGTGACATGATACCAATTATTTTATTGTCACTTCTGTTGGGGCTAAAATATATTTACCTTATTGTGAGACTGACATTCTAGGATTAATAAAGAATTTTCCTTCATATGTACTTCCAAATGAGTGCGAGAGGGAAATGATACAAATCTTATAAACTATACATCTCCTGCAAGCACATAACAAATGCAATAGAACAGTGTTTATTTTATAGTTCTAGGTAAAAAAATGCCAAACTTAGGCAAGTTTGACAGAAATTAAAAATGGGCCATTTCTGCCTGTTTTGGGTTCTCTCTATACAATGTCTAAAATAGTTGTTGGCAAACCTAATGGTAATTTAATTAATATTTCTCTCGCTCTTCAAGACCTCTCTACAGCATGGGAGGCACATCCCCACCACTGTAGTTATATAGTGCCCCCCCCCCATGTTAAAGGGTTAACCGATCAGCATTTATATGATGTTCGAAATTAGCACTTTGGCATAATTAACCCATTGTAAAAATGCTACCGAAGTATGGTCGACACTTTGCAATTAATAAAAAATGATCATCAGCTAGATGACAATGTAGGGAAAAGCATATAAACTGGTGATAATTACCCGACATAAATGAATGAAGTAACAGACGAAAATTCACCTGAATAAAACAAATAAATAACCTGAAAACAAGACGTTACAGTCGTAAGATTGGGATTGGACGACATCCGCCCTGGTCTCTGTTAGCAATACCTATTTTATGCGAAATATCGAAACACTCATCTGATAGACAAAATGTAAAATTACACAAATATTGCCAAAAACAAATATGGCTGATGCCTGGTCTGGAACAGTTGTGTGCTCCAACATTTCTTTGTGAAAATATAACTGAAACAACCTAGTGTCAATATACTTTATTGATATCAGATGATAGAATAAGGTATATAGAATACGTAAACACCATGATTATTTGAGCACTCATTATAATAAAAGCTACAGTTGATTCCCTACTAACGTCGAAGGATTTTAACATTGTTCCCATGGTGCCCCTAGAGAAGCGGGCATGCCTGGGGGCACTTGCGCCAACCCATCCCCTAACTGTCTTACGAGTGTAACATCTTGTTTTTAGGCTAAGAAAAAAATATCTTTACAGAGATTCTCGCCCATGTTGTCAGAAGGCAAAGTCACGGTTACGGGATTCATCTGACCTCCCTAACTTGGGCCTTGGCAGAAAGACGTTGTTGGAGGTAGCCACAGGCACAGCGGCTTGCTCACAGTCCTGACTTGTTTTCATGGATGTCAGGCATAAGGGCCGCATGGCACAAGGGCCGCGCGGATGTTAGGGGGTTGAGGAGGACAAGGTGTGAATTGCAACTTGTAGTCTCTTATCGGCTTCCGTGTCGGGGTCTGGGACTGGGGCACAGTAGCGAGTCAATTAATTTGTAGCCTCTGTTATCTTCCTTTGATTTGGTATTCATTGCTCGGTCACACTTTATATGATGCGCGGCTTCTGGTACTGGCATTAATTGCCGTCTTTGGTTGGCCTGGGCAAATGATAACTTGTGCATGTTCCGCGGGGTGCGCCAAGCGTGAATTGCAACTTGTAGTCCGGCTTCCGTGTCGGGGTCAGCAGGGAGTCAATTTTGGGGATCACAGGGTTTTGTGTGAGAATGCTTCCGTTGATATGTTATTATATGGATGTGTTTTTATGTATGGCTGCATGACTGACGTCTTGTACGTTTTGACATGGCTTCCATTACTTTTCATTGGTCGTTCCATTTGTTTGGCGTACTTATCATTTACCTTAAAATGGGGCTGAAACAAAATTTTCATCATTCGACATTCGACGGTGTCATGGCCGACTTTATGTCTTCGGTGTAATAAGGCAGTACGTCCACTTCAAGAGGGGCTGCAGTGTGACATATGCGAACACTGGCAGCACCGTACATGTGATAGTGGTGTAACTCTTCCGACTATGGACTGAATATGCGGCCGGCCAATGTACGGCTACTACTCACTTAGCGCCGGGAGCCACCTCATCTGTCCGAGGCCGGTCCCGGAGGCTGCCGTACCCGGAGCGGAGGTCCCGGAGGCTGCCGGACACAGAGAGGTCCCGGAGACTGCCGTACCCTGAGCGGCCATGGAGTAAAGTAGAGGCCGACCCGGAGCAACATCAGGCCCGAGGAGGCTGCCGAAAGCGGAGGTCCCGGAGGACATTGTCTACATTTGTATCTACCGTTTTGTTTTGTTTGAAGTAGTTGTCAACAAATATGTATCTACCGTATTGCGCCTTCGTGAATAATTGCTTAATCGCAATCAATCAGTCTGTCTGCCGAATCTGCACCCCTGCACCCGACTCTGCCTTATCTGCCCAGCCGCACCCGCCTACCCGACGCACGCCCCCTCCCCCCCCCCCCGCGCTCCCCCACCCCTTGTAGGGGGTGGGGAAATCGCGCGGCCTTTACGGCCGTACACCGTTTTCATGCTAACAGATGGCAGACCAGTCAATTGTCATTTCAAGTTCAAACCACTTATTATCGTCCACACCATTCGGCCTTCTCTAATCCTATCATATATTAAACATTTATGCGCGTAATGAACTACTAACCTCTATGTCAGTTTTCCTTCATTCTAGTCGAATACTTTAGAATGTCAGAGCGATCAGCGCATAGAACCAGGCGTAACCAGCGACTGACCACTGCTGACAATAACTTGTCACGTTGTGAAGGGTGTCCCGTACGAGTTAAATGCACGGATTTACCGGGGGTAATGTTTCTGTGTACCAGCGGACGACTGGTTAAGCTGACCTGACTGGGCCTGGCAAAGAGGAGGTGGTACCTGGGGCATGCGTACTGGGACGGGGCATTGGACAATATATCTGCATTAGGATAGACCAACGAATTTATAGCGCACAATTACCACAGTAACTCACAGTAGCTTTTTCCCATGCTATAATTTCCAAGGACGTGGCCGGCACCGGCAATAGATCCGGATAAATTCATGAATGCGTTTGAAGTTGCCACTCACACAGGCCTCACAATAGGCGCTATAGATCGTTGGATCAGGAGATGGAAAAAAGGGCGAGGGGCCCAATCGCACACCATGTCATAATACCCCCCCCCCCCCCCTCTTCCCTCCATCCCGCACAGATCTGCAGCGCCTGTAACCTGGCTCACTCTCCGTATAGTCCGGGCAACCTAGGGATATACCCAAAACAAATTGCAATAGTAATGAAACCTGTTTTTTGTCTCATTCCTTAGGTATTTAGGAGTGGCATATCCAAAATGTACCAAAATCTATTTATTAGAACATATTTTTATGGGGGTGGCTTAGTTTATCTGTTTACCCCTTAAGAAGCAACGTATTTTTACATAAACGGAAAGGCCCAGGGGGGGGGGGGGACTACATTTTTTGTAGGTATATACATATGTGCCGCCCAAATCAAATGACCCCTTTTTTCTCTCGATCCTCGGGGAAGAAATCTAAAATTTCTCTCGATGTACTCTTCTAAGACTGAAGTTTTATAAAGTTATGCACAGAACTTCAGCGGTTAGTTGTGCTTCCAAGGACAGCTTTAGCCGATCTTGTGTGTGAGGCGATTGAAGGCAAACAACCAGAAGGTAGGCAGCACCTACAGGCCGTTGATGCTAGGCATTGGCGTAGAACATAGGTATCCCTGTCTCGTGGGGTGTCGATAAGATCCCGAAGTGACTGTACAGCCCTATAGCCGGACCGCTATAACAGGTGCAGATGCGTCAAGTGCCTGTCATACGCTGCAGATATATTAGTGATAGGGCTGTACAGTCACTTCGGGACACACACAAGATCGACTAAAGCTGTCATTGGAAGCACAAATAACCACTGAAGTTATGTGCATATCCGAATTATAACCATCCAAGTAGATTTATTAATGTATGAGCGGTTAGGCAGTTGATAAACCAGAATGCGGTTGTCTCATGAGTGACTGTCAGTGTCCGGCGATCTAATGTGCTGCGCGGGGTTTTCCATGTCGTATGACGTAATAATCATCATGACGCGCGTGTCTGCGCGCGGTATCTATGGTTACGTAACAACGCTCCTCATAGGGACTGAGTAGGTGAGGACAATGGTGCTCCGTTTGTCGTAGAACTGTAAACATCGATGATTTGGCTCAAAATACAACGCTTCCAACAGTCTCATCGAACGGACCACATGTATTATGGAAAGATAAATGTCTTATCTTTAATTATATTAGGATTTTATAGTTAGCCATGCCTGGACCAAAGCAAACCAAAAATAGTTTCACACCCACTCGATTCTTCACGCACAAACAGCGCAGCCGGCCGGTTCCCAACACTAAAACGTTGACTACAATGAGTGCGAGTCACTCAGTTGCAGCAAGGCACCAGCGTGATGCGCACTCGTTCTAAGAGCACGTGTTTTTTTGTTGGTCCCCAAAAGACCTAAACCGGAAATAGAACTCACGAGAACTGTACAGGCCTATAGGACTATACAGTTCTCGCGATCGGGCCGCGAGACTTCAGTTTTGGGGAAAAACAAACACACGTGCTCCATGTTGAAGCATAGGCAGCTATAAGTCAATTTCTTTCCAGGTTTATTCTAAAGACTATGAGTACCATTTCACTAAACATGGCTATGGGAGATATACGTTAAAATATTTGGAGACGATGAAGCGCATAACTTTGGGAATATACAAGGAAAAATCCGTCTTCAAAACACTCGAAAGCTAAAAATAACGTTCTAAATTTAGCCCTGCACCCGGGCTTTCGCAAGTTCCTCAAACAGTGAGTGACGTCACAGAGTTTCGCGTGCCTCCGCGGTAACAAAAATGGCGAGAGCAAGTGATCGACTTAACCATTCCGCTGTCAAAATGTGTAGTGCATGCAGTAACAACACACGGATGCGTCATTAAACCACACGGTAAAGATAAAATAAGACCAGTTGGATGTTTTCGTATCACTTTTGGATCACGAAAAGACAAAGTTTCCTCATTTTTGTAAGTTTTCTGTATGAAGCGTTGCGCCAACGTTGTCACCGGGGAGAATCCGTGTGACGTCATAATGTCTCGTTTTCGTAGGAAATGCAAAAAAAAGTTAGTTTCTCAGTCGTATTGTCTCGTCGTAACAAATATTCGTGATTGTGATGGCGCACACGAATAAAAAATATGTTGTCTATCCGTTTTGTAAAGCTATAGTTCCTAAATATTCTTAGTCATATCGCTAGGCCTTCCGCAATGGACCCACCCCTCGGCGCCTGGCTTTTGCGCGGGTAGGCTGGTTCCCAGTCTCTCTCTTTGCGTAACATACACGTCACGCCTATGTCACAGATAATCAGGATACCAGGGTGCGCAGATATTCTAAACTAGTTCCGAACACGTGCTTCGTTTGTTTGTCCCCAAAATGAGTAAACCGGAAGTCCAAGCGAACGAGACTTTATAGCCCTATTTCCGTTGACCTGACGAGTCAAGTTAGCGTGAGTCAAAATGTATGACCATTTATTTAACTTTATACAGAGCAGCCGATATATTAAAATTAAGAGACTTATGACTGGCAATGCGCCATTTTTTTTTATTGATACACAAATAAGAAGGCGACACGAGACACGCTTCTTTTGGTACTCGCTGGATGGTGCCGTGGCCGGGTGACAGTTATACTTAAGCACTACGTAAGCTATTACAGATCACAAGGTGCAGGTTCTGGTCCGACCAAAACGTCTCCTCAGTGCCAATGTGTCTACTTGGCGTGACGTCACCGGTTTGAATTGAGACGTCACTTCCATTTCCGCCCTGGTAGCGCTGGTTTGACACGTGCGAGAAGATGTTGCACTAAGATGTTCCTCCTCGGGCTGATCTGACTGAGATACACATCTGTATCTGTGTCTCCGTCGGTGCGTTGTTCTGTAGTACAGCGGAAAACCACTCTCAAATCTGTAGCCAATGAGATGACAGGAGCACAGAAAGGCGAAAATGACCGACGTCAGGAGCCCACCCAGGATGAGAATCGCTGTTTCCTTCCCTGTCCATCTCCGCGCCTCTGAAATATACGGGAAATATAACAACCAATAATAAAACCGATCATGGGATATTGGTTGGTCAAATGTGAGACGCGAGGCTTCAAGTTTCAGTCGTGACAATGATAGAAATTGTCAGGGAATTTGCCGTAGTTGATGTTACATCAGGAAGGAAGGTCGAAATAAGCGTGAGAACAGTTCTAGTCACGGAAACGCAGTTGGAGCATGCGGCAGGGGAACATATTGGTGAGTCGGATCACATTATAATCGTAATTGATTCCTTCATGATTTACGAACAGTTACCATTTTTGTGTAAATATCCAGAAAAGCCAAGGTCAAATAGTCACCATTGCCTTGGCTATGAGAAACATGCCCCACCATATAGCAAGGACCCGCAATAACGGTCTCTGTTTAACCTCAAAGCAGGACTTAACCCAGAAATTTGACACCGCTAAATATTTGAGGTTATATAAAAAAAATTGACGTATCTAAACGTCAAATGAACGCTCTATTCTTAACCTGTGTTGGGGTAGATATCCTGGTTGCCGAACTCCTGGTATTCACTGTCCGTGATCGCCCTCTTGGCAGCATCATCAGAGTCCGGCTCAAAGTTCCGGCATGTCGGGAATCCCCTGGGTACGGCGGGGAACCCTTCTGGATCACCCACCTCCAGAATCATAGCCATGCCCTCCATCAGGTGTAGCTCCTGATGGCAGTGAAGCAGCCACCAACCCGGATTTCGAGTCCGAAACCGAACGACCATGTAGCCGCGTGCCGGTATTACCACCGTGTCCTTGACGGGCGGATTATGCAGATTAAAGCCATGAAGGTCATGCCCTTGCAAATGACCTTGAGAATTAGGACGCCCTCGCCATGCAGGGTTGGTGCAAATCGCGTTATTGCAGCGGATATCCCGGTTTGGGCGCAGCCATCGACCAGACGTCCGGTTGACGGTGGGGAACCCGGCCTTAACGACCGCCATTTTGTATCCATGGAGATGTACCACGTGGTGCGCTACGTGTGGGAAGCCCGGCTGTAGGTTGGACAGCACTAGCTGGACAGTCTTGTTGTAGGGCAAGCGGCGAATGTGGGTACATATACAGCCCTGCTCACGACACTGCGGCACGTTACAGGACTGCGCAGCGGATTTAGGATTATTTTGAAACAGTGGTTCCAGCAGAGGGACGAACTTTCGACCGTTGATGGATGATCCGAAAGAGAAAGCGAAGTTCAGAAAGATTTCCTCGTCGACGATGTCGTTTAAACCGTATTCCTCCTGCAGCTCACTGGCGCCAAACGCGCTAACTAAATCATTCAAGTGAATGCAGGATTTGAAACGTCCAACTGGATATTCAGGAAAAGGGCAGTTGAAAATTCGGCACGGGTTAAAATCTGAACACATTTTTCGTGACGTTACTGGTTCGTCGCCGGTAGTGACAGCAGCGGTGGCGTAGCGCACGTAGGCGAGAACCTCCGAGAGTGGTTCAGCGTCCGCCTCGTTTCTGGCCAATATGGCGGACCGCAGCCAATATTTCCCTGGCACCTGATTGGCTGTGACCTCCACGTCAATTCGTTCTCCCGGGAATATGATTACGGAATCCACGGGGATTGGTCGAAGCTCGTGGCCATCAGAGGCTACTATCGCCATCTGGTGGCCATCGATGGAAACCTCGAACGTATGCTCGGCCCCGGCGTTCACCATCCGCAGTCTGTGTCGGCGTCCGGGGTGAAAACTAAAGGTAGCCAATGGAGAACGTCCTTGCCCTTGCCCTTGCCCGTGACCTTGACCTTGACCTTGCGCTTTGATCCCGGAACCGCGACCCTGGATCAATCCGGACACGTATTTAAGGGCGGACAGCTCCACGCCGTCCTGCGACCTGAGACGATCCAGATCATGTAAGTGGAGCTCACCAGTTCCTGGGTGCCAAGGATCGTACGGATCCGTGGTCTCCAGGGTCAGACTCTCCTCGTGGAGCCAATCCTGAAGAAACACGGGAATCTGGATCGGCGGAAGTGGCTGTATTAATGTCGTGGCTGGCCTGATGTGGGTATCCGGTGGATGGGGCTTGGGATGAACGATGATCACCCCGGCCAGGCCGTCCAGCCTCTGGGAGTGCAGGTGAGAGTGGTACCAGTGGGTACCCGACGGTTCGCTGCGGAAGCGGTAGGTGAAGACTGCGCCCGGTGGGACGGCGCACTGGGTTACCATGGGCACTCCATCCATCCACAGGTTGTCCGCCATGGCCATGCCGTGCCAGTGGAGAGACACCGACTCGGTCCACAGTCTGTTGACCACCCGCACCTCCACCTTGACATAAATATAGAGGCCACTGTCATAGCTATTACCATCACTTAATTACTCCAGGTAACATACAGTGTACATATGTGACGTTTCACTAATTGCCTTCACATTGCAGATGTCCAGTTATTTACACGCACCTGCCTCAACCTACATACATCCCCATAATATCTCCGCCACGTCCGTGTACGATAGATATATGCCAGTTTGTGACATTTGGTGTGAGCTAAATACTCTACACTTACACTTACTTTAGGACATCAGTCGATGCAAATGAAATGTACAGCTATTGCAATTCGTTTATAAGCATCCGCTGTAGTTTCATCACCAGTTTGAGTTATAACACTATAATTATGATTGGAGCGTTATCTGGTCGTTATCTGGTGGAAATGAAATGGCGTTGAAGGCGTTTCTGTATCATGCTTACCGTACTCCCCTCCAGGACTTCAATAGTGGGTCCCGGAAATTCGTCGTTAATCGTAAAAATATTCCGCGGAAAGCCATCAGCAGTGATGACGTCACGGGGCTCCACGAACGAACCAATCCTGGCGGACGACAGCGGGTCATCCGAGTGCTTGTAGCTATTTCCGGTAACCTGGAGACGAGTTCCGTTTAGACGGACGTTATACCGGAGATTGGTGACCTTGTCCACGAAGGTCATAGTCCGACTTCGACGGATAACGAACTCATATTTACACACGGGTTCCAGACAGATGTTTGTCGCTGGCTCCGGCACCGGATCGTCTCCATGGACCAGTCTAGATGGCGCCACCGACACCAGGAGTATCCCGCTGATACATAAGAGATGACAACTAGGCATTATTATCTGGATCGTGGCAGCGGTCGCCTTGGTGCCATTCAGTTATTAATTACAACTGATGGATGAACAGCTCTAATATTTATATATCTATATAAACGGCTGTGATGCAGATGGAGACAGCGTTGGCCAGCGTGTGATCGAGATAGCCTGTCTTGGATGTTACAACATCCGGAGTAGTATGGTCTCCGCTTGGCCTCGTCGTTTCCAAACGGTAACCACTATGTTTTCACTGTGTGTAACTATGATTATGTGTACTGATACTATGCTCCGTTGGGGTAGAAGCCAACCGATAACGACCTACCCGTTGGACATTCTATTCGATACAGATGCGGTTTCATCAGCGGGCTCTCGCTATATGCTGCTACGTACGTGATGGAACTTACATAAGACCCTTATAATCGAAAATAAAATCTGATTTCTGGTCTGGTATTTCGGAGGTCAACCACAGATTAACCCGTTTAGGCCTGTGCGGGTGCCACATGGAACGCATTCTGGTCAATGCACCCGCTAGTAGTGTGTTATTATACCGGTAGACTATATTAATGAACACCGCTTTTACAATTGGCTCCAGTGGTGCCTCTGCATGGCACGGCGTTTAATGTGGAAACGGCGACTTGTAACGACGTGAGCAGTGGATAACTCATGCTTTAAATTGACCAGAAACAAACTAAAACAATAAGCCAGCCTGTAACACGTACATGTATACTAACTCCACCTAGCGGCCGCATATGTAAGGTGTCCTGTTGCACAATGGAAGGGTGACATTTCCATACTGTGGGCCTTCACAGCTGCCATGGGAGGCGGGGGGGGGGGGATACCAGCATATTGGCGGGTCATGGGTTCACAACACACCCACTGTGACATTCAATGGTCCATTGCACTACATTCAACGCAATAATATAGATGTAGGTGTGGATGTACATTTTTATGTAGATGTAGGTATAGATGTACATTTTTATGTAGATGTAGGTGTAGATGTACATTTTTATGTAGATGTAGGTATAGATGTACATTTTTATGTAGATGTAGGTGTAGATGTACATTTTTATGTAGATGTAGGTATAGATGTTAGCATGACCATGACACTTTTACTTCCATGTCGACGTATCCATAGTTAGCAACCACAATAATTAATAACCACAATAAACGTTGTTGCGACTTTGAGGTTCGACATTTTAATCAAGATGGTGAGCAGACCAATGGCGATGTAATTATAGTGAACGTAGACATTAGTATAATCAGATTAATATCAGTTTGCATGCAATATTATCGACTTACAAGCGTCAAGTAATGAGACCGTGGGATAGGGATTTAGATCAAAGGCTTGAAGCGGGCATTACACGCTATGATTATTTATCTTGGTGTGCTCTGGTCACTGGGATGTATACGTGCAAGCCCGGCCAGAAGTCTCAATGGATAATGGAAGAATCACACGACAGCAAGACCTTTAATTATAAATGACATTTTAGATTCTTTTAGCGATAATGCACCAACGCGCGTTGTAAAGGTAGACATATATTACATATTGATATAGTGCAATAGACCAAATATTTGTGTTATAAAGCATAATTAAAAAATACCTATGCAAGAAAAATGGAAGATGCTATGTTTTATTTATTGACCTTTTCGAAGGCGTTTGACTCTGTCCCACATAGCTTACTGTGGTATACCCTGCTCAAAGATGGGCTCCATGGAAAGATTATTAACGTGTTGAGATCCATGTACTCTAATATCCGATCGTGTGTTAGAACTGAAAAATGTCTTACTGATTATGTCACGTGTACTGTTGGAGCCAGGCAAAGTTGCATGTTAAGTCCCCTTCTCTTTTCATTATATATAAACAATATTATAGATATGCTACAGATAAAAGGAGACCGTGGAATCTACATAAGTGAAAACGCAATTAATATTATGTTGTTAATGTACGCTGACGATCTGGCACAGTGCAGCGATACAATGGGGAGACTGCAGCACATGATTAATACATTGGGTGATTTTTGTACAAAGTGGGCGATGCGTGTGAACCTTGAAAAGACCAAAGTTGTCGTACTTGGCAGAGGAGGACGTGTCAAGAAAAGTGAGCAGTGGTATTTGCAAGGTCAGCCGCTAGAGGTTGTTTCGTGCCACAAATATTTAGGCCTAGTTATGGCTTCAACACTGTCGTGGCCAAAAGCGGTGGACACATTAGCCTGTCAGGCGACCAAGGCAGTCAATGTATTACGGAGCTATATCGCCAAGTGTCCCCAGATGAGATTACAGACGATATTTTATTTATTTGATAAAACTGTCACACGAATCTTGATGTATGGAGCAGAGGTATGGGGTTCTATCACGTATGGTGTTATCGAAAGAGTGCAAACAGCATTTTGTAAAAAGGTCCTGGGCCTACCAAAGCGAGCCATGAATGAAGCTGCTCTTGCTGAATGTGGTCGACATGTACTAGCCGTGGAGCAAAATTTGAAATGTATTAAGTATTGGGTACGAATATTAAATATGCCCACAAGCAGATATACTAGATCTTGCTACGATATGCTGAAGGATTTTGACGAACACGGAAAATTGACGTGGGCCACTACCGTAAGACAATTGTTGATGACAAATGGATATGGGGTGGTATGGCTGCAGCAATCAGTCGGAGATGAAACTCGAATCTTCACTCAATATAAACGAACTCTAAAAGACAGTGCTTTTCAAAACTGGTGCTCATTAGTCTCCTCTAGTAGTAAACTAAGTACATGTCAAACCTTTAAATCAACTTTGTCAGCTGAACTGTACATAGATGTGTTAAATGTAGTTAAGTATGGATCGGCGCTGGCAAGGTTCAGGTGTTCGGCTCACAGATATGCAATTGAGTTTGGTCGATATGAAAATGTTCATAGGGAGATGCGTCTTTGTAAATACTACGTGAGTCGAGGTTTACATTCCATAGAAGATGAATTTCATGTTATTTCTCAATGCCCATTGTATGATAAGTTAAGAAAATCATATATAGATGAAACTTACGGATCGAATAACTCTTCACAACTTTTTGTAAAATTAATGAAATCCCACAATAAGCAAGAAATACTGAACTTATCTATTTATTTATTCAAGGCAGAGATATTGCACCAAACAAACGTTGAAATGTAACCTGTATATACCCTGTTGCACCGTATTAATTATGTTATACCCTGTATGTAGTATGGGCCTGATGGCCTCTTCTACTAAATAAACTTACTTACTTACTTACATATTGATATTGTGCTGCATATATTAATATTGTTGGCTTGTTAGGATCTAATTTTGTTGCGGGCAAGCGGCTTGGCGGATGGGAGGGAGAGGAGGAGTGGGAAGGGGAGGGGGGTGTCGATTTAAAGAAATTGGAGACAAAGTATACACAATTAAGGGGCGTAATCCGACTTTTCCTCCTTGTTTGGCGAGGCAGAGGCGATGCTATGCGTTTGCCCTCGCCCACCTGTTTCCTGCCAATTTAAAGGTCATATAGTTGACCTTTGGCTGCGAACAACTTCGCGCCGTATACCCTCCACCCTCACCCCCCAAACTCCGGCTAAGCAAGGCTCCATACGTACTGATAATAACTCCTGCACCGCACCGTACAGGCGGTGCAACGTTTACTCGGCGAAAAACTTGTGACCGTGGCGCGGGGGAAGGAAGGGGGCCGGTGGCCTAAATTTTACATTGAAAAACGGCATTCTTCCTCAAAAAATGAGGGGGGGGTCTTCCTCAAAAAAAGGGGGGGGGGTCCCGCCCCCCCCCCTCGTGTGGATCCGACCTTGACCATCTACTGAACCCCGATCCAGAAGCCTATAGTCGTCATATTGTAGATTTATCCAGTCGCCTTCTACAAATTCGGGGATATTTTTCTCTTTCTATCTTGGCTATTATTTGTCAAAGGTTGCTATATTTTAACATGGTTCAGACCAATACTTCCTGATTCTTTAAAAATGAGAGCTGCGTCGTCCGTCACCTTCGAACAAAATAAGATCATCACGGCCAGTTTGCAATTATTTGATGGCCGCAGTCACTATACATCATAACGCAACCATCTAGACACCAAATGTCTCCTTCGCTGATTGGTTCACTCGTCAGATGGCGGCACATATGGTCTTCCCCACAGACGTTCTCTTCCTTCGTCACTCGATCATTTCCAGGAGCCATGACCTGCAAATAAAACGCATGTCCTCTTCGGCACAAGTATAAAAAGTACCACAAAAGGCAGACCCCTGTAAGATCATAATTAGGAGTAAGCCCAATTATTCATTATAGGTTGAGTTTCTCACTTTGTTTAGTCAAAAGTATGTAAAAATACTTCATGTTGCATACACAGCGACTGCGACAGCGGGTGGTGAACAAAGGAAATCCGTTGAAATATATTGTATGCTGACTGTCATACACCGGTAATCCTGAAAGATGATTACCGGTACTTTTGCACCGTTTCTCTTTCCCTCAAGAAAACCAGGGGCTGGAGGCAGGGGCTTGAGCAGGTGTATGGACCTGTTGCAGATGAAATTAAAAAAAATTGCTCCCGAACAACAGGATTGCACGTACCGGCACAGCCCAATGTTTACGCAGGTGCGTACGTGTGTGCGGCTAGCTACACCCCTGAAAACTGCCGAATTGCAGAACGGTTATTATTCGTGACTTGTTGTTATTGTTCGCCACCAGGAGGCGACTCCGGTCTTGCCGCACAACACAATTCACCGAGAGTGAGTTCGGATATGCGACCGGAGTAATGGGCGCCGATATTTGGAGCATGCGCACTCATGCGGTCCGCTCGTATGCGGATAAAGAAAAAACCGAACGCTAAATCCGCGATCTGCGTGAACGTTTGACTTGCTGAACTGCACAAATCATGAAGATCATTAAACAGTCATATAAAAAAGAAATCAACGGATACGCGTGGTGTTAATTATTTTATTCTCGTTGTTAAAATAGTATTTACAGATTTTTTGCAGGTCGGAACACCACATTATATATATTTAACGTAGTGTGGGGCCATGGACGCTATGTTGGAAATCCTCGTGATCTTCTTCTGGGTGAGGAGTAAGGTCTGGGAGTAAAATGTACCACGTGACCGCCCTATCGGACCACAATCTCCGCGTTCGGTTATGCACTCCGCGGCGTCAGACTATAGTCCACTTCACAAATCATAGTTCAGATTATTCCACTGTGAGGCGCCACTGCATGTGCAATGCATTCTGGGTATTATTTTGGTCTTAGCGGGATGTCAAGATGGCGTCATCGCATGACAACGTATTTTGTAGACACTTAAATATGCAATATTGGCATCTATGTAACGGAAAAGTTACGTAATCTGGATGTAAGTTAGACATACTCAACTTTATACATGCCTTGCCAATACCCTGGAAATATGGCATTTATCTCCATAGAAAATAATCAAGATAACACCAAAATATTTCCCAGAACTCTTTGCGCCAATCACGTTTTTCCAAGATGGCGTGTAATTGCGAAGTCGTGTATACCCGAACTCACCCCGAAAGTCTGTCCCATTTCACTCTGTTTAAACTTCATCGGCAAGGCGTCTGTCACTCTCATGGCACGGTATAACAGCAGATTAACGCATTATGGTGGTGCGATTACCGCTACACACCGAATACCATCTTCAATGCAGGTTATATTATAAACACGCACAGATAATACATTATCTCTGATACAGGTCATATTGTAAACATGCACAGATAATACATTATCTTTGATACAGTTCATATTATAAACGTGCACATATAATACATTATCTTTGATACAGTTCATATTGTAAACATGCACAGATAATACATTATCTTTGATACAGTTCATATTATAAACGTGCACAGATAATACATTATCTTTGATACAGGTCATATTATAAACACGCACATATAATACATTATCTTTGATATAGGTTATATTATAAACATGCACATATAATAAATTATCTTTGATACAGATCATATTATAAACACGCACATATAATACATTATCTTTGATACAGGTTATATTATAAACACGCACATATAATACATTATCTCTGATACAGATCATATTGTAAACATGCACAGATAATACATTATCTTTGATACAGTTCATATTATAAACGTGCACATATAATACATTATCTTTGATACAGTTCATATTGTAAACATGCACAGATAATACATTATCTTTGATACAGTTCATATTATAAACGTGCACAGATAATACATTATCTTTGATACAGGTCATATTATAAACACGCACATATAATACATTATCTTTGATATAGGTTATATTATAAACATGCACATATAATAAATTATCTTTGATACAGATCATATTATAAACACGCACATATAATACATTATCTTTGATACAGGTTATATTATAAACACGCACATATAATACATTATCTCTGATACAGGTCATATTATAAATGTGCGCAGATAATACATTATCTTTGATACAGGTCATATTATAAACGTGCACATATAATAAATTATCTTTGATACAGGTTATATTATAAACGTGCACAGATAATACATTATCTTTGATACAGGTCATATTATAAACGTGCACATATAATAAATTATCTTTGATACAGGTTATATTATAAACACGCACATATAATACATTATCTTTGATACAGGTTATATTATAAACACGCACATATAATACATTATCTCTGATACAGGTCATATTATAAACACGCACAGATAATACATTATCTTTGATACAGGTCATATTATAAACACGCACAGATAGAACATTATCTTTGATACAGGTCATATTATAAACATGCACATGTTATACATTATCTCTGATACAGGTTATATTATAAACGTGCACAGATAATACATTATCTTTGATACAGGTCATATTATAAACACGCACAGATAGAACATTATCTTTGATACAGGTCATATTATAAACATGCACATATAATACATTATCTTTGATACAGGTCATATTATAAACGTGCACAGATAATACATTATCTTTGATACAGGTCATATTATAAACGTGCACAGATAATACATTATCTTTGATACAGGTCATATTATAAACGTGCACATATAATACATTATCTCTGATACAGGTCATATTATAAACACGCACAGATAGAACATTATCTTTGATACAGGTCATATTATAAACGTGAACAGATAATACATTATCTTTGATACAGGTCATATTATAAACATGCACATATAATACATTATCTTTGATACAGGTCATATTATAAACACGCACATATAATACATTATCTTTGATACAGGTCATATTATAAACATGCACATATAATACATTATCTTTGATACAGGTCATATTATAAACGTGCACATATAATACATTATCTCTGATACAGGTTATATTATAAACGTGCACAGATAATACATTATCTTTGATACAGGTCATATTATAAACACGCACAGATAGAACATTATCTTTGATACAGGTCATATTATAAACATGCACATATAATACATTATCTTTGATACAGGTCATATTATAAACGTGCACAGATAATACATTATCTTTGATACAGGTCATATTATAAACGTGCACAGATAATACATTATCTTTGATACAGGTCATATTATAAACGTGCACATATAATACATTATCTCTGATACAGGTCATATTATAAACACGCACAGATAGAACATTATCTTTGATACAGGTCATATTATAAACGTGCACAGATAATACATTATCTTTGATACAGGTCATATTATAAACGTGCACATATAATACATTATCTCTGATACAGGTCATATTATAAACACGCACAGATAGAACATTATCTTTGATACAGGTCATATTATAAACATGCACATATAATACATTATCTTTGATACTGGTCATATTATAAACACGCACAGATAATACATTATCTTTGATACAGGTCATATTATAAACACGCACAGATAATACATTATCTTTGATACAGGTCATATTATAAACGTGCACAGATAATACATTATCTTTGATACAGGTTATATTATAAACACGCACAGATAATACATTATCTTTGATACAGGTCATATTATAAACACGCACAGATAATATATTATCTTTGATACAGGTCATACAATTAAACATGCACTGCTAATACATTATCTTCGGTACAGTTCATATAACAAATATGCGCTGATAATACATTATCTTCGATACAGTTTATATAATAAATAAGCAATGATAACACATTATCTTCGATACAGGCCCTATAATAAATAAGCAAAAATAATTCATTATCTTCGATACAGTCCATATAATAAATATGCACTGATAATACATTATGAATGCGCCATGACATCTCCAGTGCACCCGTTATCCCTGGGAATAGAAGACACTTCGCATGATTTGTGCCTTCCAGAATGGTTTTACAGGTGTCACAGTCCGCTCTCATTAACGCCGGCATAAGTTACTCGGCTTTAGATCGATATGGTTGTCAACATTTTAACAGGTCCCTGGGCGATAAAAGAGGAGTATCATTACTTAGGAGAACGACCCTCGCGCACCTGGAGCACGAACTGGGGGTCGGAGCGGCTGGCGGCACCGTCGCCCCCCCCCCTCCCCCCTCCCCCCTGGTCGCGTCTCCTCTCCCGTCCTCCTACCCTTCCAAAACTGCCCCTCCAATTCTACCACACTTAGTTCTGTTCCGATCTATAACCGCCATCGTTCAGTACCACTCAATGATATTATGCCTGCGCCGGCACCCGCCCATATACCACCAACCCAATGCACCCCCGCCCCCCATAGGAAGCCACCTCCCACCCGCCCCCGCATCCCCCCCCCGTCCCCGCCTACCCCCCCACACATACACCACATTTACACCCCATAGACCCCCACCCACCATCTCTAGCCCCCCTTACTCCCCCCCCCCCCACACACATACACCACATTTACAAGGAACGACCACCCTATACACCCCCAACCACCAACTTTACACTTACAACTAATAACCAGCCCCACCTTCACCCCCACAACCCCCCTCATATATCCACACTAATACAGAACACACTGGGAGTATTGTATTACGTATTGTGCGTGTTTATTTTACTGCCATTGTCTTCTCGCGAGCTTTGAAGGGAGTGCACCGGCACCAGATGTATCAGCTGACTGCACCAGACCCCATGGCGACCAGACCACGCGCACCCTAGTAACGAACTCCCAACCAGGTGGACATGCGCACGCATGCGCGTCAATGGGGCTTTAAACTAGTTGACTGACGTGCAGTTGTCTTCAGCTAGAGGGCGCTGCAAGCTGCGTCATCGCCATGGTGCGAAGTGTAATGCCGGTCGCCTTTTAACAGTTCCGCCATCGATAGCAATGGGAGATGAAAAAAAAAACGGTAAAAGGTCACGCGAAACAATTATCTGATCAGTGCTTTTCATTCGGAGTGATGTTTAATTTCATTGTGAATGGCTATAAGCTATTTTTATGTGCGTAGTCATACCCCGGGTCGCCGGTCTAAAGGTCCTTGACGTCTGCCTCAACCTGTCCCCCGGTGTGTGTTCGTGGGTGGGTCACTGTGTGCGGGTGACGGTGTGCGGGTGACGGTGTGGAGGTCACAGTGGGCGGGTGACGGTGTGCGGGTGACGGTGTGGAGGTCACAGGGGGCGGGTGACGGTGTGCGGCTGACGGTGTGGAGGTCACAGTGGGCGGGTGACTGTGGGCGGGTGACGGTGTGCGGGTGACGGTGTGGAGGTCACAGTGGGCGGGTGACGGTGGGCGGGTGACGGTGTGGAGGTCACAGTGGGCGGGTGACGGTGGGCGGGTGACGGTGTGGAGGTCACAGTGGGCGGGTGACGGTGGGCGGATGACGGTGGGCGGGTGACGGTGGGCGCGTGACGGTGTGCGGGTGACGGCAGGCGGGTGACGGTGTGCGGGTGACGGTGGGTCGGTGACGGTGTGCGGGTGACGGTGGGTCAGTGACGGTGTGCGGGTGACGGTGGGTCGGTGACGGTGTGCGGGTGGCGGTGGGTCGGTGACGGTGTGCGGGTGACGGTGTGCGGGTGACGGTGGGTCGGTGACGGTGTGCGGGTGACGGTGGGTCGGTGACGGTGTGCGGGTGACGGTGTGGAGGTCACAGTGGGCGGGTGACGGTGGGCGGGTGACGGTGTGGA
Organism: Arenicola marina; assembly: GCA_964019135.1. Lineage (NCBI taxonomy): Eukaryota > Metazoa > Annelida > Polychaeta > Arenicolidae > Arenicola > Arenicola marina. The sequence continues at coordinate 28,060,767 of OZ025255.1, forward strand.
GGTCACAGTGGGCGGGTGACGGTGGGCGGGTGACGGTGGGCGGGTGACGGTGGGCGCGTGACGGTGTGCGGGTGACGGCAGGCGGGTGACGGTGTGCGGGTGACGGTGGGTCGGTGACGGTGTGCGGGTGACGGTGGGTCGGTGACGGTGTGCGGGTGACGGTGGGTCGGTGACGGTGTGCGGGTGGCGGTGGGTCGGTGACGGTGTGCGGGTGACGGTGGGCGGGTGACGGTGGGAGCGTGACGGTGTGCGGGTGACGGTGTGCGGGTGACGGTGGGCGCGTGACGGTGGGCGGATGACGGTGTGCGGGTGACGGTGGGCGGGTGACGGTGGACGGGTGACGGTGGGCAGGTCACGGTATGGAAGTGACGGTGTGCGGGTGACGGTGGGCGGGTGACGGTGGACGGGTGACGGTGGGCGGATGACGGTGTGCGGGTGACGGTGTGCGGGTGACGGTGGGCGGGTGACGGTGGGCGCGTGACGGTGGGCGGATGACGGTGTGCGGGTGACGGTGGGCGGGTGACGGTGGACGGGTGACGGTGGGCAGGTCACGGTATGGAAGTGACGGTGTGCGGGTGACGGTGTGCGGGTGACGGTGTGCGGGTGACGGTGGGCGGGTGACGGTGGACGGGTGACGATGGGCAGGTCACGATATGGAAGTGACGGTGTGCGGGTGACGGTGGGCGCGTCACGTTGTACGGGTGACGGTAGGCGGGTGACGATGTGCGGGCGACGGTGGGCGCGTCACGTTGTACGGGTGACGGTGGGCGTGTGACGGTGGGCGCGTCACGTTGTACGGGTGACGGTGGGCGGGTGACGGCGTGCGGCTGGCGGCGCGCGGGTGACTGTGAGCGTGGGCGGGTGACGGTGGGCGGGTCGCTGCTGGTGCCTGGCGCCTGGGTCCGGGGTGACACTATTGACCCCCCGTCGAGTGGCTGACACCGACCAGGTTGGGGACAGCTCGCCCGCTTGGCACATAGTTTGTTCAATATCCAGTTAATCAGCTAAGAATAAAAAAAAAGATATACCGGTTTTTTATTATGAACAACAGACTACCCCCTATCAACTGTCCATACAGTTTGCAAGAACGCTACATTATAGCATGTAGCACATATGAAGTTACCATAAAAATCCACATTTTGATGATTTCGAGAGATTTCACTAAACTAGTGTCTTTAAATTTTGCCCGTTTTTCGCGTAATTAATACACTAAGACAGTAGTAGAGACAAATCATTACAAGGGAGCCAATTAAGGCCATGAATACAAAGTTACTACGGCAGCTGGGCGTGCATTCATGTTGACATCCGTATCTTCATATGCTTGGTGTTGTCAAATCTAAAATAAGGACTTGGAAAGGGGCGAAAAGCTGCTTACAACAATCAGCAGATCGGCAAGGTATGCCAAGTCAACAATCTGGCGATCTTATATAATATCGTTTTTAGCTTATTTTGAGTACCAAGGACACTTTCTTGCCTTGAAAGCCTTTTCGATGGTTTGCTTCCGTCTTTTAGACGACCCTTAGTCTTGTTACCCTGCCCAAACGTCCATTTTTTAGTCTACTGGACATGTTTTCGGTTTACCGTATTACCTCTCAGGTTCGAAGCGGATGACACAGGCGGTCGCCAGTGGGCGCCAATGCTCTCTCACGCTTATCCTTAACTAATAGACCTTCTCCGACCTTTTCCCCTTCTTAATTTGCGTCTTCTTTCTGCTCGCGTATCTCAATACGACCCCCCCCCCCCCCCCCATCCCGCCCCCATTTTTTCTTATTTTTTTGCTCAGCTCAGTACGCACTAACCCACCGTCTAATAGGCGCGTCGTCTTACAGTTACAATAAACCCCCCCTTCCCGTCGACCCCAGAAGCCACCCCACCTCCCTCCCCCCTTTCTCACGCCTGTCCGCCCCAGTCACGGGTCACCACGGTAGGGCTGTGTAACACGGTACGTGCAGGCTGGTACCCCCGGGCCTCTAACCCTGTTAGCAGCCGCCTATTAAGTTCAAAATGATCAAATTAAGGAGTTCTATTCAGCGCGTTAGACACTTGACAAATTAGGCAACAAAACCCCGGCGACTAATGGTGGAAAATGTTCACTCCATCCGGGCCTTGAATGGTGCCGACGGCCGAACACGGCGCGGCCATTAGCGGAGATGAGATCGAGGCTGACAGGACACGGCTTCTCTTTCTCGGGGCGCGCTCAGCTGACACATTGCCACCACCCTCCCCTCTCTCTCTCTCTCCCCTATTCTCTGCCCCGCGCGTCTCGGGGTCCCCGTCACAGTGTCTTCAGCCCATTCGGCGCTCCCCCCCGCCACCCCCCCC
>OZ025255.1:28063288-28147150 GCA_964019135.1 Arenicola marina
GTGTACTCGTCAGCAAGCGATTCCTAAAGCCAGAACACGCGAATAAAATAATGTATCTATTCGTAAAGATACAAACAAGGCACACATTTCTCAACCGGTAGAACCCCAAACTACTAGTTCAGTGCCAGGTAAAAGCCTTCCACCCGTCGATCCCTCACCTGGTTGAGTCCCCATCCCCCTCGCCCTCGCCCTCGCCCTCGCCCTCGCCCTCGCCCTCGCCCTCCCCCTTCCCCCTTCCCCCTTCCCCCTTCCCCTCCCCCCCCCTCCCCTTCTCCTCCAGCCAAGTTGTATGAAGGCACACGGCGCGGAAGCCGATTAAGAGAGGCTAGTTAACCAGGTTTGCATGTTTATCCTGCATTTCATGACAGGTGATGCGGTCGTGGCAGATTACTCCGCCATCCGGCTGTCGACTCCGTAAGACCCTCGCTTACCTTATACGGCACCCTCCCCCCTCACTCTCCCCCTTCCCCTAACCCTTCCTCTCTCCATGCCACCCCCCCCCCTCCTCCCCCCACCCCTAAACCCCCCTCCCCACCCACACCCACCAACTCACCCACCCACCTATCCCGCTTTCTTCCCAGCCGGTTCAGAGTCAAAACACCCACCCTCCAATCTGCATCGCACTAACCCCCTCCCTCCCCCTCCATCACCCCCCCCCCCCCTCCATCACCCCCCCTCCCCCCCCCCCCGCGGCCGCCCCCGCCCTCCGAGGCCCACAGCGGTACTACCCGGTAGGTCGGTGGACCGTCCTCCCTGCCCGACAGGCCGAGGAAGTATGACAGGCCCTAAGTGAGGGTGACAAAAGCCCGGGACCCCGGGCCAGGGCGGCGGCCCTAACGAAGACAAGTGCCACATATGAGTAGATTCACACGAAGGCCTGTTGTGTTTCTACCCACAATAGCGACCGCTGGGGGAGGGGGAGGGGGAGGGGGAGCGGGGGGAGGGGGAGGAGATTGGAGGAAAGAGGGCGGGGGATGTTAGGGGGGGGGGGGTCAGACTAAGGAGATCCCACGGTAGGGGATTACAGAGGGAAGGGGTGGGGTCCGGAAGGCTGTGGGAGGGAGGGGTGGTGATGTGGAGACAGTGGGTGGGTGGGTGGGTGGGGGGGGGGGGGGGGTGCCTTCCCCCGGCGTCAGGGGTGCCACGGCGTGGCGAGCCCCAGTTGTCACGCCACCCGCCATTATCTCAGCGCAACTTGCGTCACGTAAGACATGAAATATTTACGCAAATTAAACAGACAAGGCGGACATAAGAAAGCCTTAATCTGAAAATTGGCGACGCTTTCACGGGGTTCCATAATTTTATTAATCTTTGACAGTTGCGCCGTCCACTGCTTAATCGAGACAGCGGAAACTCGAAGGGAGGGGGATGAGGGAGAGGGGGGGGGGGATAGGTTGGGGGTATGGGGACAATTGTTCATTGATTGAATGGTGGTGGCACCAGGGCGTGGAGGGGGAGGGATGGGGGAGGGGCGCCACTATGAGCCACCCGCTTCCATTGTACTGCGCCAACAAGTGATAAAGAAACATTGTGCCAAGTCGCATGTCTCTATTATAGAAACCAATCAGTCTTACTTTGGCCTGCCCTGATACTAGACAACCTGTTTGTTTTCTCACGGATGTCTCCTTGCGCGTCCTCTATCTAACAAACAACCTTTTATCAGTTGCTATTCTCCTTGCCCATGGAGGGGGGGGTGGGGGGCAGTGTAAAGACAATGCAAGCAGTTAATGCGACAGGTTTAGAAGTGAAGGACAAGCGACATAATATTCACACATAGAGAATAGCACAGCATTATCGACAATGTTATCCGTGGAAAACACTCCATAGGGTTGATCATTAGTCTGAAGAAAAAAAGGCGCCAATCTGTCAGAGACTTATTACACTATGCCGTCACTATTTTTGTCACACCTATATTTCTGAAATGTATGTGTGGCCCTAGCACACATTAATCCATGTATTCGTGTAATAAATGCATTCAAGTCACTGATGTATTTATTGGTGTAACTCATGTCATGTATGTATGTTTCGTTCTCATGTATTCACGGTGGTACGGTACTTGTATTTTTTTTTTATTGTGACAGTCCAAATGTTGATTCCTGTCACAAATGTTTTCCTGTGACACATGTATTCATGTCACACATGTATTCCTGTCACACATGTATTCCTGTCACACATGTATTCCCGTCACACATGTATTCCTGTCACACATGTATTCCTGTCACACATGTATTCCTGTCACACATGTATTCCTGTCACACATGTATTTCTGTCACACATGTATTTCTGTCACACATGTATTCCTGTAACACATGTATTCCCGTCACACACGTATTCCCGTCACACACGTATTCCCGTCACACACGTATTCCTGTCACACATGTATTCCTGTCACACTTGTATTCCCGTCACACATGTATTCCCGTCACACTTGTATTCCTGTCACACATGTATTCCTGTCACACATGTATTCCTGTCACACTTGTATTCCCGTCACACATGTATTCCCGCCACACTTGTATTCCTGTAACACATGTATTCCCGTCACACACGTATTCCCGTCACACACGTATTCCCGTCACACACGTATTCCTGTCACACATGTATTCCTGTCACACTTGTATTCCCGTCACACATGTATTCCTGTCACACATGTATTCCTGTCACACATGTATTCCTGTCACACATGTATTCCTGTCACACATGTATTTCTGTCACACATGTATTTCTGTCACACATGTATTCCTGTAACACATGTATTCCCGTCACACATGTATTCCCGTCACACACGTATTCCCGTCACACACGTATTCCTGTCACACATGTATTCCTGTCACACTTGTATTCCCGTCACACACGTATTCCCGTCACACTTGTATTCCTGTCACACATGTATTCCTGTCACACTTGTATTCCCGTCACACACGTATTCCCGTCACACTTGTATTCCTGTCACACATGTATTCCTGTCACACTTGTATTCCCGTCACACATGTATTCCCGCCACACTTGTATTCCCGTCACACATGTATTCCTGTCACACTTGTATTCCCGTCACACACGTATTCCCGTCACACTTGTATTCCCGTCACACTTGTATTCCTGTCACACTTGTATTCCCGTCACACATGTATTCCCGCCACACTTGTATTCCCGTCACACATGTATTCCTGTCACACTTGTATTCCCGCCACACATGTATTCCCGCCACACACGTATTCCTGTCACACATGTATTCCTGTCACACTTGTATTCCCGTCACACATGTATTCCCGTCACACTTGTATTCCTGTCACACATGTATTCTTGTCACACTTGTATTCCCGTCACACATGTATTCCCGTCACACACGTATTCCTGTCGCACATGTATTCCCGTCGCACACGTATTCCCGTCACACACGTATTCCTGTCACACATGTATTCCCGTCACACATGTATTCCTGTCTCACATGTATTCCCGTCACACATGAGGTTTTTTCCTGTGAGTTTTTGTTCTGTGAGTTAAAAGCTTCAGTTTTGGTCCTGGGAATTAAGACCTGTGAACTTTTGTCGAGTGAGTTTTTTCCCCCGGAGTGTTTGCCCTATGCGCTTTTGACCAGCATTCATTTTCGTGGTAGCGATACTCAGATACCACGAAAGAGCTACAATTTTCATCATATGGTTGATTGTATATTCAGGACGCTTTAACCACTTCTGGTCATATCGTGTCAATGGGAGAAGGAAGGCAGAGTGGAGCCATGTCCCCGGGGTAACCCCCTACTCTTAGCGAAGAAGGACTTGGGATCTTTATCCTGCGACCACACAGACATGGCCACAGCGGGACGCGAACCACCGATCCAGGTGCCGTTAGGCTCTCAGGTGATCAGAACACTCAAGGCGAGCGCTCTAACCCACTGAGCTACCGGGCCGGCCCCCTCTTTATTATATGGCATGCTATTGCCCAAAACGTAACGTTCTTACCTCATGTCTAAATGGTCTTTTTTTTCATGTGACATACGAAACATCAACTACTGATATTAATCACGATATTCGCCGATTGTTCATTTTGTCTGACACGGTTTATTGTTGTTACGCTGAGAGAGCGAAAGAATCAGTGAGTTAGTCTCTTCTTTTGTGTCAGTGTTGTCTTTCTTTTTCTAGCCATTATGAAAACTAGCTAAACTCTTCTTGAAGTTGGCTTAGAATATAGAGACATTGTATGATACATATTGATATATCGCAAGGCAACGCCTTTTGTGCCGATGGCCAGAAATAATGAACAAATAAACTCTATGCACAATCTATCATAATACCCGACAGTACTTTAGTAGCGGCAAAGGCTTGTCAGTAACATAGGGACATATATGTGCTCGCACTCAATGATACTTGGTTCGCTGGTTTTGCTTTAATCATTTATTCGTTGTCTCCAGGCTTCTCTAGAAAGTGTGTGTGTGGGGGGGGGGGGCCTCATCGGAATCGCGAATCTCCAAGAATTAGGGAGAGCAATATCGAATCTCCAAGATGAGGACTGTTCAAGATCGGGTGCGAAAAACCACCTTAAACCAACATAAAAGTAATATCGCGAATATCGAAGTTCACATACTGCTATAAGGGATCGCGGTAAATAGAGAAAGGGTCTTTGCGTTGAACCAGGAAATGTAGGGATAACTATCCCCAAAAATTGCCAACAGCAAATCGCGAATCTCCAAGAATTCCTGAATGCCAATCGCGGAGATCGGAAAAGGTATTCCATCCCCTGTACGTAGTGACGCTACCGCCATACCACTGGTGCAACATAATATCTCCTCTATTTATAAATAACCCTTACTCTGTTACACTTTGACACACGAAAGGCTTGTAAAATACACGTCTTCTCCCTGTACAAAAAAGCCATTTGAAAGACATGAATCCGTATTTGCGATAGATAGATATTTACGAGGGTGAATTTCCCTGAGAAGTCTTCTTGATCCTGTTTGGTCTCGAGTGCCTTTAATACCTAATTATTTGTTAGAATCACATCATGGTCCTTCCAGCCTCGCTGTAGCCATGCCTACGCAGGATAAAGATCACATGCATTTCTTCGCAAAGAGTAGGGGGTTATCCCGGGGACGAGGCTCCACTCTCTCTTCCTTTTCCCATGGACGCGATATGATATTGGTTAAAGCGTCCTGAATATACAACCATCCAACCAAAGTATTCCAATTATAGTCTTAATTATATATGGATCATCCAACTCTTAGTATTATTTGTCGAACGCAACATGTGGTTTTACCAATATTTCGATGTGGCTGGGTCTATTTAAGTCAGTGTATAAAGGGAGGTTACCTGAAGGTCTAGATCTACTATTGATCACATATGTTGGGACATATGCGGGGGCGGTGAGGGTGGCTGGCTGAGGGTGGGGGGGGGGGGGCAGGTCAGGGTAGTCAGAGGGACGCCATTGCTTCAACCGCATCCGGCTAAAAGCATTCAACTTGTTACTTGAAAACCCGAGCCTCACAATGACAAACAGCGTGCCGACCGACCTGCTGTGGTCACGGCCCCGATGTTAGCACCAATTATCGGTCCTCCGTCGCCGTACGGTCAGCTACCGAAGAGCAATTTGGCATGTGGTCGAACAAATTCATCAGAGTGTATAATCAAATGGCAAACACGAAGTGTGCGGGGAAGAGATTCATATTGTTATTTTAACATTACCTTAAATATTATTACTAGTTACATTACAAGAACAGATGGTTTACGGTTAATATCTAAAAGCCACGTCTTAAATCAACATGTTGACAATTATCTGTCAATAGTTTTTTGGCTGCGAAGGTCGTGAACACGAGCGCTTACTTCCGTTGGGCATACACAATCAGTACTGTGTCCAGCTGCACACGAGGCGGCCCCATGCCATATACACTGTATTCTACATGTGACCGGTTCGTTTATATCACGGTCAACGGAGGTGTACACTCGTGGTCATGAAAGCCGTTACAGAGGTTAATCTCCTGTATATTGGTCTGACAATTATTTCCTTCTGTAGAATAACTTATTCACAGTAATTCCTTATGATTTATTTAATAAAAGGATTAGAACATTGTGCTTGGCCTGTAGCTAAACCAGGCGAGGTACAACAGTTTCTTATCCTATTCGGTTTTATGAATTATACTAGTGTTTATAATTTGTGTTTATTACTCTGTTGGTTTGGCTCAATGAGTCAATTCAAGAAGGGACAATCAACATAAGGAAAGCCACTATGGTAGAGATTTGGCCGCTACCAGGAAAACCATAGATGTTAAGCTATATTAAACCTCCCTTGCAGGGGCCTCGTTTTTTTTGCCAATAGCGATTATTTTTGTGACGAGTTAAATAGACTAATTCATTTAGCGCAGACTGATGTGGTTGCCATGGCATCCTTACCTGTGACTCTACAGGATCGCAGCCCGTCTGCCTGGTCACCACCAGGTGGCGGCATATGTATCAGCGGTTGCGTCCCGGTCGGAAAAGGATGTCTGGGCTGGAACATGGCCATGTGATGGGCGGCGGGGTGGAGGGGGGTAAAGGTGTCGCTTGGGGCGGCCCCCCCGGGCAGCACCCCCGGGAGGGCGTGATGGGCGGCGAGGACCCTCCCGTCCGCCGCGGGGTCAGCACTTCCCAGAGACTTCCCCAAGATGGCGTCAATGGTGTGGCGGATACATCGGGGGTGGGGGCCGGACCCGGGGGGACTCTCGGGGACAGGAGGGGGTCCGGGGGTCGGGGACACCACGGGTGACGTCTCATCCACCCCCAGGGCTACCTGAGGGCCCGTCTCATCGTCACTTGGGGTCGGCCCTGGCATCTCACCACCCTCACGACTCTCCCGTTCCGTGTCCGCTGACTGTCGGCAGATAGCCTGTGTCTGGCCGCCGTCGCTATGGGGATCGGACTCTCGCTTGGAGCTGCCTTCCCCAACGTGCGGTCGCTTTGCACTCCGACCTTCCGCCGGCGACCTCAGTTTTCGTTTGAGTTTCTCCTGATCTTCAAGGTCATTGTCATTGATCCGGATCCCGAAGGGCTGAGCTCCCACGTCATCCTGGCCGTTGCTATGCGCGGTTGCCATGGATACATCCACTTCCGCTTCCCCTTTCATGGCCTTACTGGCTGAGGCCGATATCTTGTGGCCCTTGTTCTTCATGACGCGAAATCGGGTCGTGTCGTTTCGCAAAAATCACTTCAAATCAAATCTTGAACAACATATCAAGCATTCTATTCTGTTTGACAAAATCTTTCAATTGGCAACCCTGAAGCTGCAGCCCTACAGTGGGCGTCACGCTGAGATGTTCACCAGCACGTGGCTGTTAACCGTGGGTAAGGAAATCCTTCCAATGTCCGTGATATTGTCAGACTGCCAAGATGGCCGGGGTGACCTATAAAACAGCGCCTCCAGACGGTAATAACAACTGTTTTTTCGCCATTGAATGAGTAACGTGTGGACTATATATCAATGTATACTGTTCGGCGGTAAATTCCTTTACCACAGGGTGTGACCACGAGAGGCCTGGAGGCCAATGGAAGGACCCTCACGCGCTCGAATACCGTCCTCCGTGACCGTCCGAGACGAGGGTTCCGATTAGTCTTTCAACAGGGGGCGCCACCACGGGAACTCTCTTCATCCAACGTGCGACTAGCAGACACCCAGCCGACTCAATGCCACTGTCGACTGCACCCCCTACCCGCGGGCCTTAAAAGTCTTGTCTTAATGCTCGGTGGGCCCTCACCCGGGGCCTCTTGTCAGCCTGCCTGGTGACCCCCCCCCCCTTCCTTCCGCCCTTCCTTTCCCTTCCTCACCCCACCTCTCCCGCCCCTCCCCCCTCCTGCTCTGCCCCCCCCCCCACTCCGCACGGCGAACGTACCTGGCGACAAACAGAGGAGGGGTCCCGACAGAATGAAGTGGGCGGAGCCTAGTCATTGTGGACCAATCACACGGCTGGCTGGCCACTCTCAATTGGGGCTTTCTTCATCCAGTGCCAAGCGAGGTGCCGGTCAGTCACTCCGCCAGTGTCGCCGAGGTCTGATGGTGGGTGGGGGTCGAGGAAGGGGGGCGAGGAGAGGGGGGGGGGGGTGTGCTTATGATGATGAGCGGTCTTTCGCGCGACACACTGGTGATGTGTGTTATATGTGGCCTTTTGGCAGCCACGTTTAGAAGAGAGGACAGTTCACGCCCGCCCGTCCCCACCCCTCTCCCCCACCACCGGTCGTCGTCCCCCATGCGCCCATCCCCGCCACCCACCCACAACCCACACTTACATATGAAGCCCACCCAGTCGCCGCGACCCATTACCGCTACCCCTGCCAGTTACCCACACCTACATGCCATGTAAATTACAATATCGTCTAGTCAACAACATGAACCAGAGCCACAATCTCAGTTACGAGTTCATATATTAATCCAACGTGTCTCATACCTCACAGTTTTCGTACATGAACCTAATCAGCACATGACATCTCCGTACTAAGGCCGTGACCGCCAGGGAAGGAGTACTGCGTGCATCAATGTTATTAAGGCGTCCTGAATATACTAAAAGACAACCAATCCTTAACGCTAATGAAGTATTGCGCAGCCACTGTTAAGTAATCCGTGAGCTACACTGAAGCATTGAATGCCAACAAGGGAACGACATTAAAGTAAGCTGATTGTACTCTGTTTGTGAAGGGCCAAGTATCGAAGGCGATCGACACAAAGGTGTGAAACGGCGTTTTCTGCCACCTTTGTGCGTGCAAGGGCTGGATCGATTCATGGATGACTAGATTCAATGAACGTAACAGGGTGTCAGGTTCCGTATGATAATGAGAATATTGGTCTTTAATGAATCATAATAACTGCAAAATCCATCGTCTTACGCAGTCGGAGGGATGTCACCCTACTGCTGGTGTGGCAGCTGTTAACCTGTCAGGCCCTCGATCGTTCAACGTCCGACCAAGTCACGTGACTGCTGCTTCTCCAGCGGTCACGTGACTGCTGCTTCTCCAGCGGTCACGTGACTGCTGCTTCTCCAGCGGTCACGTGACTGCTACTTCTCTAGCGGTCACGTGACTGCTGCTTCTCCAGTGGTCACGTGACTGCTGCTTGTCCCGTGGTCGCGACCCAGCCAGAGGTAATCTAGTAAATAGAGCCCCCAATAACATTGCCGTTATGTGATTTTTCGCGATTTGTGGCCGATTTGTTTAGACTTTCTTCCATCGCCATTCGTTACATCGTTTAAGCCAATCTCGCTCGGCCAGCGCAGAGCAATCTAACCGTTAAATTATCTTGTTAAGCAAACTCGCGGCATGCTCTTTGATGAGCATGACGAAGCAGATTGGATTTTGCCCTGGGTTTCTACTCGGCTGCTTCATTTTGACCACGATTTCGCCCCCTAGCGACGGTCTCCAGGGAAAAGAGGAGAGTGAAATTGAGGCGCCGAGCAAAAATTGTCCTGCTTAGCCGATGAAGGAGCATCGAAGGCCTTTGATGTGGAGCCTATATTCCTAATATCATGAATTAAGAAGTCGTTTGCGCCAACAAACCCCTTCAAATATGACGAAATTCAATAGATGATCATATATTTGGGGGTTGTTGAAATGCGTCTTAGACGCCGGATGAGGAGGGATGAATTCAATATGAGTCCGCATCACCATTTCTTCTCGGTCTTTACCAGACCTTGACTCTTCGCAATTTGGTCTACGTTAACGGTATCCTTAGGGAACCACCTTATAGCCGTCAGGGGTGAAGGAGCGCCCCCAACCATCACCCCACACCCCCCGTTACTCCCGCCCCGCCCCGCCCCGCCCCGCCCCGCCCCGCCCCGTCTCACGCCGCCCCGCAGTCCCAGTGTGGCCACAGCGCCAGGGCCCACAATAGCGAGCCAGGCGTCATAAGGGGCTGCGGGATGCCAGCCTCCAGCGTCCTTGGCAACTCTCGACGCTGAGACTGGGACTCGTGACAACGGCTGCGGCGATGGACGTGATTGAATCCTCACATCCGGTGACCTATTTTATCCGTGTATTAGGCGCGGCGCACCAGGGACTGATCTCGTCTGGTGTACCACGTGACCCAGTACAATTAGCTCGTGGGCCCTCAGCCACTTAACCCACCCCTCCACCCTCACCCCCGCCCCTCTCCCTACCTTGCCTACTCCTTGAGGGCATAATAACTTATGGAATGGCAGTTTATAAATCATGTTAGGCCTACATAAGAAAAGCAAGAGTTTATAAATAATTAAAAAAACATCTCATCAAACTGTAGTACCAAGTGGGCTTCAGTGTAATTCAACTGAGCCGGGGAACCCATCGTCTTCTCGTTTATTGAACAATGTGTATTGACTCTACTAGTGACGTCATTCTATATTGATGTCAATCTACATAGTCTCAACTCAATATTGTCGTCACTATATTCATGTCACTATATTGTCGTCACTATGTTGACGTCACTCTATATTGCCTCCACTCTACATAGTCGTCACTTTATATCGTTGTCACTATGTTGTCTTCATCATGTTGTCGTTACTCTGTAATGTCGCCACTATAGGGACGTCATTATATTGATGTCAGTGTATTGATGTCACTATATTGTCGTCATTTTATATTGCCGTTACCCTATACCGTCATCGTTATATTTGCATCACTTTATTTTGACGTCACGCTATATTGACGTCAACCTATGTTGAAGTCAGTATACTGTAGGCCCTGTATTGCCGTCACAATATTGATGTCACAATGGTGTCTTCATTGTATATTGCCGTACCGTTACTGTCGTCACTTTAAATTATCGTCGCTTTATATTGACGTCACTTTCTATTGTCGTCACCTTCTATTGACGTCACTTTCTATTGTCGTCACTTTATATTGACGTCACGTTATTTCGGCATCATTATATATTGACGTCACTATGTTGATGTCACTCTATATTGCCTTTATTCTATATTGTCGTCACTGTATATTGCCTCCACTCTTCATGGTCGTCATTTTTCATTGATGTCACTTTATACCGGCATCACTTTTCATTGACGTCACTGTATATGGATTATTCGCCATAAACCCCCAATATGAGTTTATTTTGGGGACCGGATGTCGTTACAACATTTAAAATGTGATAAAAAAAACTTGCTGTGAATTCAATTTAATAGTCCTCTTGGATTTCCTTCACGACCCCACCAGGTACAGCCAATTGTGTATCGAATTCAACCACTCAATGTTAACTGACCCTATATAACACAATGTGGTGGGAAAGATAAAAATTTATCAGCGGATTTGATCTAGAATTACCTTGTTGAGTCCGCATTTTATTGACCTGTGGATTGCGGATGTAACCCGAGGCCTGAGTCCCACGCTGACCAGCTCGGCAGACAATGCAACGCCCTTTTGTCCTTATTGCAATCAAGTTTTAACTATATTATATTAACATTATTTTTGCTTTGGATGAATCAAACCGTTCATCACCCCGTGACAGAGAATGGTATTGCTTTGTGCATTGATAATAGCTCTAGTTACACGATTAAGCATCGGTGACAGGAGCAGTGTATCAGTCAATGCATACAGCGGGCGTAAAACACAGATGTAACACAAATCAGCGCGTAAAAGTGTTTGGCTTTTGATAAATGACATCGGTGTTACAACGCCTGGATGACTGGTATTGTATACAGCAAACCAGGGGGTCTCGTTCTCTGTTTCCGCTGTGGCCATCAGGGCAGCCTCCGTGATCTGGTGTTCAGTTACTCACGCCATGATTGATTACATGGGACTCCACACCCACGACACTGTTTGTCCAAAGCGGATTTTGAATTTTTTGTTATTCTGAATCAAGGGTCAATACTGAATAAAAGCCACTGTAACATATTAATTACCGCCCAATTGGACAATGAGAGTCTAAATTTGTATTATTGTTCACCGATACGCGGTATTATGGTATTTATCGCTGGGGGATATATGTCATTGCTATAGTATTGATTACATTTTCATCGGGACCGTTCTGCTTTGAAAAAATTATTATGTATTTTGAGACAATGCAAAGCTTTGCTCTTAAAGGTCTCACATAAAAACAACTGTGAACATTACAAGTAAAACTAACTTCATATATAAGGTCAGAGGGCTTTGATAAATGACACTATAAGAACATTTTACCAATATTCACACATGTAACATATTTAATACGATGGTGTAGGATGTTTGAGTTGGGGCGGGGTAGGCGGTGGGGGAGGGGGGCGAACCAACACGGACAGGAATGGGGGATAGGGGTTGGGGTGTGGTGGTTGGTGGGTGGTGGGGGCGATAGATACTCCTGCCCCTCCCCCCTCCCCCTCTCCCGCTGCGTACAAATTCAAACTTGGACATATTTGGTACATTTACAGGTAAATAGTAATATTTAAACGGTTTGACATAGCTATTTAGTACGCAACTGACAATAGTGTGACTTATTACTACCAAGATCTCATTTTCCTGCCATCCATCATCATATGTTACCAAGGAATGTGTTGAACTTTTGAAATTCAAGTTCAATTTTGCACTTATCATCTCTGGAATCGACTGTGTACGTACTTTCTCTATTACGTACGGGTACTGTTCCCGGGGCTAACCCCCTACTCTTTGCGAAGAAAGACATGGGATCTTTATCCTGCGACCACACAGACATGGCCACAGCGGGGCTCGAACCACCGACTCACGTGCCGTTAGGCTCGCAGGTGGCCAGAGCACTCAAGGCGAGCGCTCCAACCCACTGAGTTATCGAGGCGGCCCTAGAGTGAATGGGAGACCGTTTGCAACATTTTTTGCAATAAATGTTCCAAAAAAAATAAAATAAAGGATGTGACCTTTGGGATAATCACAATGTGTGGACAGTGAAGCCTCGTAGGCAAACACAAAACCACACAGGAAAAGCTTATGGGACAGACATATAGGAGAAATCTATCATCTAGATGGGGCTTTGAACGGCAGGTACTGTATAGTCAACACTATTTGTCAGGGGTCAAATCTCAAGCAAGTTGTTCTGCACGCTGCACGTAACGGTAGATATTTAATTATATCTATAGTATAGATATCATTAAATAACTACTGATTAAAACATTGAAAGTAATCATGATTACAATCACGATAACTTTCCATCTTTTTAATAAATGAACCCTGGACCAGACCTTTAAGTAGCTACTTCAAAAACACTAAACATTGCATGAACGGGGCCACACATATGTATACTGGGCAGCTTGGTTGGGAGAACGGTAGATTTGTCATCATGCGGCTTAACTTTTTTTGAGGGCATTTACTTAGGGTTACAGCTCACGGTAGTCACTTTCTGCAGAGTAATCCTCGATCGTAATAAGTTATTGTAAAACTAATCAAAAAATTCTAGTTATCATATTAGATATATTAAATAGTAAGAATAATATAAAAACGCAATATATATGTTTGATACAAATCGGCTGCAATTAATCTTATTTCCCTTAGACGGGGGTGTTATGAGTAACAGAACTTATGGCCGTTATGGCGGGTAATAAAGGAAACCACAATGTTATAGGGCACGGACAGCTCCGACCCACCCACTCCCAACAAGAGAGGTGGCTCTGGACCCAATGCAAACAAGATAATTATAGGATTAAAGGGTGGTCCACTTTCGGGTAGCCCCTTAATTTATGATATCTGGGTATGTCTCAGGGTTAGGTAGAAAGGATCGGAAGGGGGTAGGGGTGTTTTTTTTTAGAGGGGAAAGACTCGATTACATTGCTCCTAAAACCAATGTAATCGATTACGAATACGATTACTTGGAAAATGTAATCGATCACCGATTACCCCATATCTGCTCTATACCCGTAATGATCAATGGCTCATTCCGACCCACGTTGCAATCCATATCGCGACAGCATACGCTCATTATTAAGCATGTCATACACGGCTTAATTCCAGGCCCCATAGACTCCTCCTGGAATGGAACAGAAGATGGTTGGTCCACCGCCACGCCCTCTAGCGTCGACAGTAGGCCAAATACACAAAGCTGACTTTTATACGTTTTTTTTCAGTCAGTTCCAACTCTCAAGCGCCGCTGTGGCCATGCCTGTGTTGTCCCAGGATAAAAAATCCCATGTCCTTTTCGGGAAAGAGTAGGGGGTTACCCCCGGGGACATGGCTCCACTCTCCCTTTCTTATAAAATTGGCGCGATATGACCAAAAATGCGTTAAAGCGTCCTGAATATACAACCAACCAATTCTCCAGCGTCACTAATTAGCGAGTTGGGACTACATGTGTTAGGACTCCACATGTTATTCACCGATGCCTCCTTCTCTCGCCATACTCATCATTGTCACCCATGTTTTCAGTTTAATTGTCTAAGAGGCTTTCTGACAGGGGAGGGTTCACACCGTTGGTATCTTGTGCCCGTTCGGCCGCAGTCGAGTGTGCCCTGCTGGGCCAGCCCGGGCGGTCGGTGCGTGGTTTGAACCCCCCTGGCCAAATGTCCATACTTGTACAGGATAAAGTACGGTGACAGCACACGTCTTTCTTCGCGAAGAGTTGGCGGGGACTCCCGGGGGCAAGGCTGGGATGGGTCTCCAGCTTGACCCTCATTTCCTTTCTTGTGCTATGACCTTCAGACTGAAGTTAAACGAACCCACTCTGGCGTCAGACGCCCCCTAGCGGCCAGTAACGCAGCTCGTCTTGCTCAACTCAAGAGTCTATTTTGTACCTTTCGGCATCAGGTACATTTTAACCCACGGGCGGATCCGGGATAGTGTCCAGGGGTCCGGGCCTTATGAGGAAGAACGCTATCTAGTTTTCAGTGGACCCTCCTCTCGGTGGCAATTTGGTTCACAGTTCACAATATTGCCAGGAGAGGCGCTGAAATAAACCAACCGGGTTACGCCCATATTGGCGGATCACAGCACTCTTGGCGGGGAAAAAATTAAAAGCAAAATACTAAAAAATGTACCAACAAATCGTAAAACACACAAAATTCAGATATGTGATGAAACAACCGATCACAAGAATATTTAGGATTTCATGTACCTATATCATCAAGAAATAATGGTTGTTGGTGCATAAAATCCTTAAACTTACGAAACAGCCAATGCGACCGTTCAAAGCTTCCGCGAAATAACAATTAATATTATAATAGCCTTGCAGGGCGGGGTGCCAACCAATCAGACGAGTCTATCCTATTTACCCCGGAGGCCGTTATGACACAGCGTCAGTCGCTCTCTGACAATGGTAGTGTCCTCGGGTCGGCTAGTGTTGACTTGTGCCACGATCAAACAGATGACGGCTGAGCGTGGGAGTGTGTGTGTGTGTGTGGGGGGGGGGGGAGGAGGGTGGTTGGGGGGGGGGGGCTGCGTGTTACTATCAGCCTGCGCGGTGGAAAGTAGCGGGGATCTGGAAGAGAAGGGGTGGTCGTCAGCTACACGCCGATGTGCCAGGACCACCTTAGTTGGGTATCTCACCAGAGATCGTCTCTGATCTCACCAGGACACGCCAGCCGCAGCTATCAACGCATCGAGACCGGGGCCCATCCACCCTTTGGTTATCTACCTCCCTCTCCTTGGGACCATAGTATCCCACCCAGCTATTCGTCAGACCACACAGACCACTAACCTCAATTTTTCAGACCACACAGACCACTAACCTCCTATTCGTCAGACCACTAACCTCCCATTCCTCAAACCACACAGACCACTAACCTCCCATTCATCAGACCACACAGACCGCTAACCTGAATTCCTCAGACTACACAGACCACTAACCTCCCATTCGTCAGACCACACAGACCGCTAACCTCCCATTCCAAGACCACTAACCTCCCATTTCTCAGACCACACATACCACTAACCTCCCATTTGTCAGACCACACAGACCACTAAGCTCCGATTCGTCAGACCACACAGACCACTAACCTCCGATTCGTCAGACCACTAACCTCCCATTCCTCAGACCACACAGACCACTAACCTCCCATCCATCAGATCACACAGACCACTAACCTCCCATATGTCAGATCACACAGACCACTAACCTCCCATTCCTCAAACCACACAGACCACTAACCTCCCATTCATCAGACCACCCAGACCGCTAACCTGCCATTCCGAGACCACTGACCTCCCATTCCTCAGACCGCACAGACCACTAACCTCCCATTCGTCAGACCACACAGACCGCTAACCTCCCATTCGTCAGACCACTAACCTCCCATTCCTCAGACCACACAGACCACTAACCTCCCATTCGTCAGACCACACAGACCACTAACCTCCCATTCCTCAGACCACACAGACCAATAACCTCCCATTCGTCAGAACACACAGACCACTAACCTCCTATTTGTCAGACCACACAGACCACTAACCTCCCATTCGTCAGACCACTAACCTCCCATTCCTCAGACCACACAGACCAAAAACCTCCCATTCGTCAGAACACACAGACCACTAACCTCTCATTCGTCAGACCACACAGACCACTAACCTCCCATTCCTCAGATCACACAGACCACTAACTTTCCATTCCTCAGATCACACAGACCACTAACCTCCCATTCCTCAGACCACACAGACAACTAACCTACCATTCGTCAGACCACACAGACCGCTAACCTCCCATTCCAAGACCACTAACCTCCCATTCCTCAGACCACACAGACAACTAACCTCCCATTCCTCAGACCACACAGACAACTAACCTACCATTCGTCAGACCACACAGACCACTAACCTCCCATTCCTCAGACCACACAGACCACTAACCTACCATTCCTCAGACTACACAGACCACTAACCTCCCATTCCTCAGACCACACAGACCACTAACCTACCATTCCTCAGACTACATAGACCACTATCCTCCCATTCCTCAGACTACACAGACCACTAACCTCCCATTCCTCAGACCACACAGACCAATAACCTCCCATTCCTCAGACTACACAGACCACTAACCTCCCATTCCTCAGACCACACAGACCAATAACCTCCCATTCCTCAGACCACACAGACCCCTGACCTTACATTCCTCAGACCACACAGACCACTAACCTCCCATTCGTCAGACCGCACAGATCACTAAACTCCGATTCGTCAGGCCACACAGACCACTAACCTCCTATTCGTCAGACCACTAACCTCCCATTCCTCAGACCACACAGACCAATAACCTTCCATTCGTCAGAACACACAGACCACTAACCTCCCATTCGTCAGACCGCACAGACCACCAACCTCCCATTTGTCAGACCACACATACCACTAACCTCCCATTTGTCAGACCACACAGACCACTAAGCTCCGATTCGTCAGACCACACAGACCACTAACCTCCGATTCGTCAGACCACTAACCTCCCATTCCTCAGACCACACAGACCACTAACCTCCCATCCATCAGATCACACAGACCACTAACCTCCCATTCCTCAAACCACACAGACCACTAACCTCCCATTCATCAGACCACCCAGACCGCTAACCTGCCATTCCAAGACCACTGACCTCCCATTCCTCAGACCGCACAGACCACTAACCTCCCATTCGTCAGACCACACAGACCGCTAACCTCCCATTCGTCAGACCACTAACCTCCCATTCCTCAGACCACACAGACCAATAACCTCCCATTCGTCAGAACACACAGACCACTAACCTCCCATTCGTCAGACCACACAGACCACTAACCTCCCATTCCTCAGACCACACAGACCAATAACCTCCCATTCGTCAGAACACACAGACCACTAACCTCCTATTTGTCAGATCACACAGACCACTAACCTCCCATTCGTCAGACCACACAGACCACTAACCTCCCATTCCTCAGACCACACAGACCAATAACCTCCCATTCGTCAGAACACACAGACCACTAACCTCCTATTTGTCAGATCACACAGACCACTAACCTCCCATTCGTCAGACCACTAACCTCCCATTCCTCAGACCACACAGACCAACAACCTCCCATTCGTCAGAACACACAGACCACTAACCTCTCATTCGTCAGACCACACAGACCACTAACCTTCCATTCCTCAGATCACACAGACCACTAACTTTCCATTCCTCAGATCACACAGACCACTAACCTCCCATTCCTCAGACCACACAGACAACTAACCTACCATTCGTCAGACCACACAGACCGCTAACCTCCCATTCCAAGACCACTAACCTCCCATTCCTCAGACCACACAGACAACTAGCCTCCCATTCCTCAGACCACACAGACAACTAACCTACCATTCGTCAGACCACACAGACCACTAACCTCCCATTCCTCAGACCACACAGACCACTAACCTACCATTCCTCAGACTACACAGACCACTAACCTCCCATTCCTCAGACCACACAGACCACTAACCTACCATTCCTCAGACTACATAGACCACTATCCTCCCATTCCTCAGACTACACAGACCACTAACCTCCCATTCCTCAGACCACACAGACCAATAACCTCCCATTCCTCAGACTACACAGACCACTAACCTCCCATTCCTCAGACCACACAGACCAATAACCTCCCATTCCTCAGACCACACAGACCCCTGACCTTACATTCCTCAGACCACACAGACCACTAACCTCCTATTCGTCAGACCGCACAGATCACTAAACTCCGATTCGTCAGGCCACACAGACCACTGACCTCCCATTCGTCAGACCACTAACCTCCCATTCCTCAGACCACACAGACCAATAACCTTCCATTCGTCAGAACACACAGACCACTAACCTCCCATTCGTCAGACCGCACAGACCACCAACCTCCCATTTGTCAGACCACACAGACCAATAACCCCTGGTAATGGTAATAATTGATTTATGCTTAGTCATCTCCCTGTCTTGTGACTTTATTCTACCAAGGTATGGTATCCTCCTAGTAATAACATGGTAGCCAACGGTACTGCTATATTATTACTAGGAGGTTAAGGTAACAAATGCCGACGTGTTAGCCAGGGCCAACCTCCCGAGCATTCTTGCTCTTGTGAAACTACGACGTCTCCGTTGGCTTGGAAACGTTCATCGAATGCAAGATGAACGCATTCCAAAGGATGTGCTCTACGGTGAGCTTGCCGATGGCAAAAGGCCAACTGGACGGCCAAAGCTCAGGTTTAAGGATGTTTGCAAGCGTGACATGAAGGCTTTCGGCATCCAAACAAATTCTTGGGAGGACCTAGCATCCGAAAAGAGGGTATGGTCACGTGTCGTGCGTGAGAGAAATGGCCCACCACGACGGGCTTTGGTTTGACAATCTGGACTTGAAACGCCAATCTAGGCGCCCAGTGAGTACAAACCAGGACCTGTCGACAGGTCATCGATGCGACGACTGCGGGAAGCTCTGTCGGTCACAGATAGGCTTATTCAGTCATAAGCGCAAATTTCGCGACGCAAATCGTATTACTTGAAATCAAACAAAGCTGCAAAATCCATCGTCTTTCGTGGACGGACGGATGACAACAGGTACTGCTGGATTTCTCAGGTTAATCTTCCCAGAAGAATATGTTACCTTTACTTGATTATCACCAGAAAATAATAAAAGACAGACATTTCATTATGATACACATTTGTTCCGCTTTGCACTGAGCGACCTCCGAGGCACTTGAACCCATTTACGGAGAGATGACGTCATTGTACGCAAGCTAAACCGCAACTCGAAGTGTCAGACTAAACGTGAAAATCGTTGATAAATCGTTAGTGCGAGAAGCTCTCACACACTTGAAATTAAATGACAGGTTTGATCTGGTGCGTTGGGCGTGGAAAATCCAGGATGGCGGATATTTTACCCTTTGTGATCATCGATCGCTCGTCAGCCATTGGCAGCGGGGGTGGGAGGGAAAGTGGGGGGGGGGGAGCAGCTTGGTGACATTTCCCCTTCCCTGGGGACACATGAGAGACTCCATGACATGACCCTGGGCGGGGCGGGAGGGTGAGGGATGGGGGGTGGGGGGCGGATGGCTTGTAACACGCTGGGCAGGGATGAAGGGGTATGGAAGGGGGAAATGCGACCTCTGATATCAGTAACCTGTTTGAATTGTTATGACAAGCCATCGATGGTAAAATGTTCGACCTTGACGAATGACCTTTGCCAGTCGATGTAAATCGGTGTCCGATGTTGGGTCCTGAGCTTGTGAGCGATGCAAGAAATTGGGCCGTATTTGTATGGAACAAAGTTTGATGGACGTTTACACAATTTTCCTGAAGCTTACACCATCGATTAGATGATTAAATGATGGATGTACACTCTGGTCTGGTGAACCAGGGGGTCGGGGGTGGCGGGGGAGGGGGGGGGGGAGCTCCGCATATATATGCGTGGGTTCGAGTCTCGCCTTGGACCACACCACTACATGACACCCAATCAACCTTCGGTCAGCAATCAAGAACACTGAATCAAAGATTAATCTTCCAGTTCACACTCGACAAAATACAATAACAAACGCTGTTCCTGTCCCATACTGTCCACTTAACACAACAATTGTTTGGAACTTCATGAAAAGGCTCAACTAACACTCTCAACCAACCACATATTTGCAACTATCAACCACACATTCGTAACTGCCAATCAACATTCTGTCCACCTCCAATCAACGCCCACGTAACACAACACCGAGAAACGCTCGTAGCGCCCTCTCTGACACCTTACTGTGGCCTCCACGCCACTGCTTCCGGCAGTGAACATCTGCCATGCCGCACTAGCAGCCCCCTCTCCCCTCCCCCTCCGCCCACACGCCAAATTTACACCTCGGGGAACCGTCCTAACTAACAGGGTAACCGACCGCCACCCATAGAGTAAGTAAGCTCAGCTACTGGCGGCTAGCCACGCTGTGAAAGAGACACCCACCCCACTCTCCCTTTCTCTAGACTTGTAATTAAATTTGTTTTTGGTACCAATGCCATCTAATCTGCGGCAATAACTCCCCAATTGCCCAATACACTTAGCGGAACAATTAGGAAGGAAGGCCGTAGACCAGGGCATCTCGCTAATCATGGTAGATATAGAAGTTGGCAGAATCCTCTTGCACATTGCTAGTCATACAGTGAGTACAGGGGGATAACTGCTCGCTGGTTCATTAGCGTTGGTTTGTTTACCAGGGGGTAACGGTAGTGGTGGTGGTGGTGCTAGTAGCGGTGATGGTGCTAGTAGCGGTAGTGGCGATGGTGGGGATGGTGGTGGGGCTAATAGTGGTAGTGGTGATGGTGATGGTGCTGGTAACGGTAGTGGTGATGGTGATAGTGCTAGTAACGGGAGTGGTGATAGTGGTGATGGTGGCTGTGCTAGTAGCGGCAAAGGTGGTGGTGGTGATGGTGCTGGTAGCGGTAAAGATAGTAAAGGTAGTGTCTATCTGCCCCATGTTAAACATACCGAGAGGTCAAAGTGTCTATCTCCCCCATGTTCAACATACCGAGAGGTCAAAGTGTCTATCTCCCCCATGTTAAACATACCGAGAGATCAAAGTGTCTATCTTCCCCATGTTAAACATACCGAGAGGTCAAAGTGTCTATCTTCCCCATGTTAAACATACCGAGAGGTCAAAGTGTCTATCTCCCCATGTTAAACATACCGAGAGGTCAAAGTGTCTATCTCCCCCATGTTAAACATACCGAGAGGTCAAAGTGTCTATCTTCCCTATGTAAAACATACCGAGAGGCCAAAGTGTCAATCTGCCCCATGTTAAACATACCGAGAGGTCAAAGTGTCTATCTTCCCCATGTTAAACATACCGAGAGGCCAAAGTGTCTATCTGCCCCATGTAAAACATACCGAGAGGTCAAAGTGTCTATCTTCCCCATGTTAAACATACCGAGAGGCCAAAGTGTCTATCTTCCCCATGTTAAACATACCGAGAGGTCAACGTGTCTATCTCCCCCATGTTAAACATACCGAGAGGTCAGATTGTCTATCTTCCCCATGTTAAACATACCGAGAGGTCAGATTGTCTATCTTCCCCATGTTAAACATACCAAGAGGTCAAAGTGTCTATCTTCCCCATGTTCATCATACCGAGAGGTCAAAGTTTCTACCTTCCCCATGTTAAACATACCGAGAGGTCAAAGTGTCTATCTTCCCCATGTTAAACATACCGAGAGGTAAAAGTGTCTATCTTCCCCATGTTAAACATACCGAGAGGTCAAAGTGTCTATCTTCCCCATGTTAAACATACCGAGAGGTCAAAGTGTCTATCTCCCCCATGTTAAACATACCGAGAGGTCAAAGTGTCTATCTTCCCCATGTTAAACATACCGAAAGGTCAAAGTGTCTATCTTCCCCATGTTAAACATACCGAGAGGTCAAAGTGTCTATCTCCCCCATGTTCAACATACCGAGAGGTCAAAGTGTCTATCTTCCCCATGTTAAACATACCGAGAGTTCAAAGTGTCTATCTTCCCCATGTTAAACATACCGAGAGGTCAAAGTGTCTATCTTCCCCATGTTCAACATACCGAGAGGTCAAAGTGTCTATCTGCCCCATGTTCAACATACCGAGAGGTCAAAGTGTCTATCTGCCCCATGTTCAACATAGCGAGAGGTCAAAGTGTCTATCTGCCCCATGTTCAACATAGCGAGAGGTCAAAGTGTCTATCTGCCCCCCATTGAAACATATTGAGAGGTCAAAGTGTCTATCTGCCCCATGTTCAACATACCGAGAGGTCAAAGTGTCTATCTGCCCCATGTTCAACATACCGAGAGGTCAAAGTGTCTATCTTCCCCATGTTCAACATAACGAGAGGTCAAAGTGTCTATCTGCCCCATTTACAACATATTGAGAGGTCAAGGTGTCTATCTGCCCCATGTTCAACATACCGAGAGGTTAAAGTGTCTATCTGCCCCATGTTCAACAAAACGAGAGGTCAAAGTGTCTATCTGCACTACGTACAACATACCGAAAGGTCAAAGTGTCTATCTTACCCATGATCAACATACCGGGAGGTAAAAGTGTCTATCTGCCCCATGTTCAACATACCGAGAGGTCAAAGTGTCTATCTTCCCCATGTTCAACATAACGAGAGGTCAAAGTGTCTATCTGCCCCATTTACAACATATTAAGAGGTCAAGGTGTCTATCTGCCCCATGTTCAACATACCGAGAGGTTAAAGTGTCTATCTGCCCCATGTTCAACATAACGAGAGGTCAAAGTGTCTATCTGCCCTACGTACAACATACCGAAAGGTCAAAGTGTCTATCTGCCCCATGTTCAACATACCGAGAGGTCAAAGTGTCTATCTTCCCCATGTTATACATACCGAGAGGCCAAAGTGTCTATCTGCCCCATGTTAAACATACCGAGAGGTCAAAGTGTCTATCTTCCCCATGTTAAACATACCGAGAGGCCAAAGTGTCTATCTGCCCCATGTAAAACATACCGAGAGGTCAAAGTGTCTATCTTCCCCATGTTAAACATACCGAGAGGCCAAAGTGTCTATCTTCCCCATGTTAAACATACCGAGAGGTCAACGTGTCCATCTCCCCCATGTTAAACATACCGAGAGGTCAAAGTGTCTATCTTCCCCATGTTAAACATACCGAGAGGTCAGATTGTCTATCTTCCCCATGTTAAACATACCAAGAGGTCAAAGTGTCTATCTTCCCCATGTTCATCATACCGAGAGGTCAAAGTTTCTACCTTCCCCATGTTAAACATACCGAGAGGTCAAAGTGTCTATCTTCCCCATGTTAAACATACCGAGAAGTAAAAGTGTCTATCTTCCCCATGTTAAACATACCGAGAGGTCAAAGTGTCTATCTTCCCCATGTTAAACATACCGAGAGGTCAAAGTGTCTATCTCCCCCATGTTAAACATACCGAGAGGTCAAAGTGTCTATCTTCCCCATGTTAAACATACCGAAAGGTCAAAGTGTCTATCTTCCCCATGTTAAACATACCGAGAGGTCAAAGTGTCTATCTCCCCCATGTTCAACATACCGAGAGGTCAAAGTGTCTATCTTCCCCATGTTAAACATACCGAGAGTTCAAAGTGTCTATCTTCCCCATGTTAAACATACCGAGAGGTCAAAGTGTCTATCTTCCCCATGTTCAACATACCGAGAGGTCAAAGTGTCTATCTGCCCCATGTTCAACATACCGATAGGTCAAAGTGTCTATCTGCCCCATGTTCAACATAGCGAGAGGTCAAAGTGTCTATCTGCCCCATGTTCAACATAGCGAGAGGTCAAAGTGTCTATCTGCCCCCCATTAAAACATATCGAGAGGTCAAAGTGTCTATCTGCCCCATGTTCAACATACCGAGAGGTCAAAGTGTCTATCTTCCCCATGTTATACATACCGAGAGGCCAAAGTGTCTATCTGCCCCATGTTAAACATACCGAGAGGTCAAAGTGTCTATCTTCCCCATGTTAAACATACCGAGAGGCCAAAGTGTCTATCTGCCCCATGTAAAACATACCGAGAGGTCAAAGTGTCTATCTTCCCCATGTTAAACATACCGAGAGGTCAAAGTGTCTATCTCCCCCATGTTAAACATACCGAGAGGTCAAAGTGTCTATCTTCCCTATGTAAAACATACCGAGAGGCCAAAGTGTCAATCTGCCCCATGTTAAACATACCGAGAGGTCAAAGTGTCTATCTTCCCCATGTTAAACATACCGAGAGGCCAAAGTGTCTATCTGCCCCATGTAAAACATACCGAGAGGTCAAAGTGTCTATCTTCCCCATGTTAAACATACCGAGAGGCCAAAGTGTCTATCTTCCCCATGTTAAACATACCGAGAGGTCAACGTGTCTATCTCCCCCATGTTAAACATACCGAGAGGTCAGATTGTCTATCTTCCCCATGTTAAACATACCGAGAGGTCAGATTGTCTATCTTCCCCATGTTAAACATACCAAGAGGTCAAAGTGTCTATCTTCCCCATGTTCATCATACCGAGAGGTCAAAGTTTCTACCTTCCCCATGTTAAACATACCGAGAGGTCAAAGTGTCTATCTTCCCCATGTTAAACATACCGAGAGGTAAAAGTGTCTATCTTCCCCATGTTAAACATACCGAGAGGTCAAAGTGTCTATCTTCCCCATGTTAAACATACCGAGAGGTCAAAGTGTCTATCTCCCCCATGTTAAACATACCGAGAGGTCAAAGTGTCTATCTTCCCCATGTTAAACATACCGAAAGGTCAAAGTGTCTATCTTCCCCATGTTAAACATACCGAGAGGTCAAAGTGTCTATCTCCCCCATGTTCAACATACCGAGAGGTCAAAGTGTCTATCTTCCCCATGTTAAACATACCGAGAGTTCAAAGTGTCTATCTTCCCCATGTTAAACATACCGAGAGGTCAAAGTGTCTATCTTCCCCATGTTCAACATACCGAGAGGTCAAAGTGTCTATCTGCCCCATGTTCAACATACCGAGAGGTCAAAGTGTCTATCTGCCCCATGTTCAACATAGCGAGAGGTCAAAGTGTCTATCTGCCCCATGTTCAACATAGCGAGAGGTCAAAGTGTCTATCTGCCCCCCATTGAAACATATTGAGAGGTCAAAGTGTCTATCTGCCCCATGTTCAACATACCGAGAGGTCAAAGTGTCTATCTGCCCCATGTTCAACATACCGAGAGGTCAAAGTGTCTATCTTCCCCATGTTCAACATAACGAGAGGTCAAAGTGTCTATCTGCCCCATTTACAACATATTGAGAGGTCAAGGTGTCTATCTGCCCCATGTTCAACATACCGAGAGGTTAAAGTGTCTATCTGCCCCATGTTCAACAAAACGAGAGGTCAAAGTGTCTATCTGCACTACGTACAACATACCGAAAGGTCAAAGTGTCTATCTTACCCATGATCAACATACCGGGAGGTAAAAGTGTCTATCTGCCCCATGTTCAACATACCGAGAGGTCAAAGTGTCTATCTTCCCCATGTTCAACATAACGAGAGGTCAAAGTGTCTATCTGCCCCATTTACAACATATTAAGAGGTCAAGGTGTCTATCTGCCCCATGTTCAACATACCGAGAGGTTAAAGTGTCTATCTGCCCCATGTTCAACATAACGAGAGGTCAAAGTGTCTATCTGCCCTACGTACAACATACCGAAAGGTCAAAGTGTCTATCTGCCCCATGTTCAACATACCGAGAGGTCAAAGTGTCTATCTTCCCCATGTTATACATACCGAGAGGCCAAAGTGTCTATCTGCCCCATGTTAAACATACCGAGAGGTCAAAGTGTCTATCTTCCCCATGTTAAACATACCGAGAGGCCAAAGTGTCTATCTGCCCCATGTAAAACATACCGAGAGGTCAAAGTGTCTATCTTCCCCATGTTAAACATACCGAGAGGCCAAAGTGTCTATCTTCCCCATGTTAAACATACCGAGAGGTCAACGTGTCCATCTCCCCCATGTTAAACATACCGAGAGGTCAAAGTGTCTATCTTCCCCATGTTAAACATACCGAGAGGTCAGATTGTCTATCTTCCCCATGTTAAACATACCAAGAGGTCAAAGTGTCTATCTTCCCCATGTTCATCATACCGAGAGGTCAAAGTTTCTACCTTCCCCATGTTAAACATACCGAGAGGTCAAAGTGTCTATCTTCCCCATGTTAAACATACCGAGAAGTAAAAGTGTCTATCTTCCCCATGTTAAACATACCGAGAGGTCAAAGTGTCTATCTTCCCCATGTTAAACATACCGAGAGGTCAAAGTGTCTATCTCCCCCATGTTAAACATACCGAGAGGTCAAAGTGTCTATCTTCCCCATGTTAAACATACCGAAAGGTCAAAGTGTCTATCTTCCCCATGTTAAACATACCGAGAGGTCAAAGTGTCTATCTCCCCCATGTTCAACATACCGAGAGGTCAAAGTGTCTATCTTCCCCATGTTAAACATACCGAGAGTTCAAAGTGTCTATCTTCCCCATGTTAAACATACCGAGAGGTCAAAGTGTCTATCTTCCCCATGTTCAACATACCGAGAGGTCAAAGTGTCTATCTGCCCCATGTTCAACATACCGATAGGTCAAAGTGTCTATCTGCCCCATGTTCAACATAGCGAGAGGTCAAAGTGTCTATCTGCCCCATGTTCAACATAGCGAGAGGTCAAAGTGTCTATCTGCCCCCCATTAAAACATATCGAGAGGTCAAAGTGTCTATCTGCCCCATGTTCAACATACCGAGAGGTCAAAGTGTCTATCTTCCCCATGTTATACATACCGAGAGGCCAAAGTGTCTATCTGCCCCATGTTAAACATACCGAGAGGTCAAAGTGTCTATCTTCCCCATGTTAAACATACCGAGAGGCCAAAGTGTCTATCTGCCCCATGTAAAACATACCGAGAGGTCAAAGTGTCTATCTTCCCCATGTTAAACATACCGAGAGGCCAAAGTGTCTATCTTCCCCATGTTAAACATACCGAGAGGTCAACGTGTCTATCTCCCCCATGTTAAACATACCGAGAGGTCAAAGTGTCTATCTTCCCCATGTTAAACATACCGAGAGGTCAGATTGTCTATCTTCCCCATGTTAAACATACCAAGAGGTCAAAGTGTCTATCTTCCCCATGTTCATCATACCGAGAGGTCAAAGTTTCTACCTTCCCCATGTTAAACATACCGAGAGGTCAAAGTGTCTATCTTCCCCATGTTAAACATACCGAGAAGTAAAAGTGTCTATCTTCCCCATGTTAAACATACCGAGAGGTCAAAGTGTCTATCTTCCCCATGTTAAACATACCGAGAGGTCAAAGTGTCTATCTCCCCCATGTTAAACATACCGAGAGGTCAAAGTGTCTATCTTCCCCATGTTAAACATACCGAAAGGTCAAAGTGTCTATCTTCCCCATGTTAAACATACCGAGAGGTCAAAGTGTCTATCTCCCCCATGTTCAACATACCGAGAGGTCAAAGTGTCTATCTTCCCCATGTTAAACATACCGAGAGTTCAAAGTGTCTATCTTCCCCATGTTAAACATACCGAGAGGTCAAAGTGTCTATCTTCCCCATGTTCAACATACCGAGAGGTCAAAGTGTCTATCTGCCCCATGTTCAACATACCGATAGGTCAAAGTGTCTATCTGCCCCATGTTCAACATAGCGAGAGGTCAAAGTGTCTATCTGCCCCATGTTCAACATAGCGAGAGGTCAAAGTGTCTATCTGCCCCCCATTAAAACATATCGAGAGGTCAAAGTGTCTATCTGCCCCATGTTCAACATACCGAGAGGTCAAAGTGTCTATCTGCCCCATGTTCAACATACCGAGAGGTCAAAGTGTCTATCTTCCCCATGTTCAACATAACGAGAGGTCAAAGTGTCTATCTGCCCCATTTACAACATATTGAGAGGTCAAGGTGTCTATCTGCCCCATGTTCAACATACCGAGAGGTTAAAGTGTCTATCTGCCCCATGTTCAACAAAACGAGAGGTCAAAGTGTCTATCTGCACTACGTACAACATACCGAAAGGTCAAAGTGTCTATCTTACCCATGATCAACATACCGGGAGGTAAAAGTGTCTATCTGCCCCATGTTCAACATACCGAGAGGTCAAAGTGTCTATCTTCCCCATGTTCAACATAACGAGAGGTCAAAGTGTCTATCTGCCCCATTTACAACATATTAAGAGGTCAAGGTGTCTATCTGCCCCATGTTCAACATACCGAGAGGTTAAAGTGTCTATCTGCCCCATGTTCAACATAACGAGAGGTCAAAGTGTCTATCTGCCCTACGTACAACATACCGAAAGGTCAAAGTGTCTATCTGCCCCATGTTCAACATACCGAGAGGTCAAAGTGTCTATCTTCCCCATGTTATACATACCGAGAGGCCAAAGTGTCTATCTGCCCCATGTTAAACATACCGAGAGGTCAAAGTGTCTATCTTCCCCATGTTAAACATACCGAGAGGCCAAAGTGTCTATCTGCCCCATGTAAAACATACCGAGAGGTCAAAGTGTCTATCTTCCCCATGTTAAACATACCGAGAGGCCAAAGTGTCTATCTTCCCCATGTTAAACATACCGAGAGGTCAACGTGTCCATCTCCCCCATGTTAAACATACCGAGAGGTCAAAGTGTCTATCTTCCCCATGTTAAACATACCGAGAGGTCAGATTGTCTATCTTCCCCATGTTAAACATACCAAGAGGTCAAAGTGTCTATCTTCCCCATGTTCATCATACCGAGAGGTCAAAGTTTCTACCTTCCCCATGTTAAACATACCGAGAGGTCAAAGTGTCTATCTTCCCCATGTTAAACATACCGAGAAGTAAAAGTGTCTATCTTCCCCATGTTAAACATACCGAGAGGTCAAAGTGTCTATCTTCCCCATGTTAAACATACCGAGAGGTCAAAGTGTCTATCTCCCCCATGTTAAACATACCGAGAGGTCAAAGTGTCTATCTTCCCCATGTTAAACATACCGAAAGGTCAAAGTGTCTATCTTCCCCATGTTAAACATACCGAGAGGTCAAAGTGTCTATCTCCCCCATGTTCAACATACCGAGAGGTCAAAGTGTCTATCTTCCCCATGTTAAACATACCGAGAGTTCAAAGTGTCTATCTTCCCCATGTTAAACATACCGAGAGGTCAAAGTGTCTATCTTCCCCATGTTCAACATACCGAGAGGTCAAAGTGTCTATCTGCCCCATGTTCAACATACCGATAGGTCAAAGTGTCTATCTGCCCCATGTTCAACATAGCGAGAGGTCAAAGTGTCTATCTGCCCCATGTTCAACATAGCGAGAGGTCAAAGTGTCTATCTGCCCCCCATTAAAACATATCGAGAGGTCAAAGTGTCTATCTGCCCCATGTTCAACATACCGAGAGGTCAAAGTGTCTATCTTCCCCATGTTATACATACCGAGAGGCCAAAGTGTCTATCTGCCCCATGTTAAACATACCGAGAGGTCAAAGTGTCTATCTTCCCCATGTTAAACATACCGAGAGGCCAAAGTGTCTATCTGCCCCATGTAAAACATACCGAGAGGTCAAAGTGTCTATCTTCCCCATGTTAAACATACCGAGAGGCCAAAGTGTCTATCTTCCCCATGTTAAACATACCGAGAGGTCAACGTGTCTATCTCCCCCATGTTAAACATACCGAGAGGTCAAAGTGTCTATCTTCCCCATGTTAAACATACCGAGAGGTCAGATTGTCTATCTTCCCCATGTTAAACATACCAAGAGGTCAAAGTGTCTATCTTCCCCATGTTCATCATACCGAGAGGTCAAAGTTTCTACCTTCCCCATGTTAAACATACCGAGAGGTCAAAGTGTCTATCTTCCCCATGTTAAACATACCGAGAAGTAAAAGTGTCTATCTTCCCCATGTTAAACATACCGAGAGGTCAAAGTGTCTATCTTCCCCATGTTAAACATACCGAGAGGTCAAAGTGTCTATCTCCCCCATGTTAAACATACCGAGAGGTCAAAGTGTCTATCTTCCCCATGTTAAACATACCGAAAGGTCAAAGTGTCTATCTTCCCCATGTTAAACATACCGAGAGGTCAAAGTGTCTATCTCCCCCATGTTCAACATACCGAGAGGTCAAAGTGTCTATCTTCCCCATGTTAAACATACCGAGAGTTCAAAGTGTCTATCTTCCCCATGTTAAACATACCGAGAGGTCAAAGTGTCTATCTTCCCCATGTTCAACATACCGAGAGGTCAAAGTGTCTATCTGCCCCATGTTCAACATACCGATAGGTCAAAGTGTCTATCTGCCCCATGTTCAACATAGCGAGAGGTCAAAGTGTCTATCTGCCCCATGTTCAACATAGCGAGAGGTCAAAGTGTCTATCTGCCCCCCATTAAAACATATCGAGAGGTCAAAGTGTCTATCTGCCCCATGTTCAACATACCGAGAGGTCAAAGTGTCTATCTGCCCCATGTTCAACATACCGAGAGGTCAAAGTGTCTATCTTCCCCATGTTCAACATAACGAGAGGTCAAAGTGTCTATCTGCCCCATTTACAACATATTGAGAGGTCAAGGTGTCTATCTGCCCCATGTTCAACATACCGAGAGGTTAAAGTGTCTATCTGCCCCAGGTTCAACATAACGAGAGGTCAAAGTGTCTATCTGCCCTACGTACAACATACCGAAAGGTCAAAGTGTCTATCTTCCCCATGATCAACATACCGGGAGGTAAAAGTGTCTATCTGCCCCATGTTCAACATACCGAGAGGTCAAAGTGTCTATCTTCCCCATGTTCAACATAACGAGAGGTCAAAGTGTCTATCTGCCCCATTTACAACATATTAAGAGGTCAAGGTGTCTATCTGCCCCATGTTCAACATACCGAGAGGTTAAAGTGTCTATCTGCCCCATGTTCAACATAACGAGAGGTCAAAGTGTCTATCTGCCCTACGTACAACATACCGAAAGGTCAAAGTGTCTATCTTCCCCATGTTCAACATACCGGGAGGTAAAAGTGTCTATCTGCCCCATGTTCAACATACCGAGAGGTCAAAGTGTCTATCTTCCCCATGACAACATACCGAGAGGTCAAAGTGTCTATCTGCCCCATGTTCAACATACCGAGAGGTCAAAGTGTCTATCTGCCCTACGTACAACATACCGAGAGGTCAAAATGTCTATGTGCCCCATGTTCAACATAACGAGAGGTCAAAGTGTCTATCTGCCCTACGTACAACATACCGAGAGGTCAAAGTGTCTATCTGCCCCATGTTCAACATACCGAGAGGTCAAAGTGTCTATGTGCCCCATGTTCAACATACCGAGAGGTCAAAGTGTCTATGTGCCCCATGTTCAACATAGCGAGAGGTCAAAGTGTCTATCTGCCCCATGTTCAACATAGCGAGAGGTCAAAGTGTCTATCTGCCCCCCATTAAAACATATTGAGAGGTCAAAGTGTCTATCTGCCCCATGTTCAACATACCGAGAGGTCAAAGTGTCTATGTGCCCCATGTTCAACATACCGAGAGGTCAAAGTGTCTATCTTCCCCATGTTCAACATAACGAGAGGTCAAAGTGTCTATCTGCCCCCCATTAAAACATATAGAGAGGTCAATACTCGTTGACAGATGACACTGACCACATCGTGGTAAGCGGGCAATATAGGTGTATATACCTTCCAAACCTTTAACCAGAACTGATATTAATTAACCTATACGCGACCAGCATGATGGTCCGAGAATCTTAATTGTCGCTATGGCGCCCTCTAGCGAGTGAGCGGCTCGCAGGACACATATCCGCTTGCCCCCCCTGCGGAAAAGCAGTCCCTGGCCTCGTCATAGGCTAGGCCGGTCTATCAGAACGAGACCGCGACGACACGCCGTCCAGCACTGCCACACGAAGACAGGCAACAGGTGCCCAATCTCCATCCAGTTGACACCAGGCGGCGCTGCCTCGGTGACGACAGCTGAACACTGCGAACGAAAACAACCCGGAAATCAATGATATTCGGTATACGTGGTAGGCGACCAGGGGCCGAATATAGATAGTGTTATTGTGTGTTTGTTTTTTTGCCCTTCGATTGAAAAGTGTTACCATTTGACTAAGGCTTATATAGCGGGCGTTGGTTAATTATAACGACCTGTTCGAGGTATGATGGACAGCCGAGATAACCTGGCTGGTTCCCTGTGCTGGTGTCGCCAAACCAGGTGTGACCACCACCCCCCGAGTAAATTATTAGTCATCCGTGACGGGTAATCTCACGTGACACTGCTGGGGCCAATATCCCAGGGATTATCATTAGCCCGGCTATTTAGCCCATCCTGGTTGGTATATTAACAAGTCGACCTCTTTTCTTTTTGACATGGCGTAGATATAATCCCCTTAACTGTTATATATCGCGCGTTGCTGGGGATGGGAATGTTGGGGGCGGGGGGAGGGGCGGGAGGGGCGGCAACCAGACCCACAGGGACCCTGGAGACGGCCATCCAGGGATTGCCCGGGGGTAGTGGAACGTTCCATGATGTCACCTCGAGCGCACCCCCCCATCCACCCCCCCCCCCTCTCTGTGTCCCCTGGGGGTTGCAGGACGTCCTTTGTGTCTGCAGAGATCGATGACATTAAAACACTTTCTACCTTGATGGATACCTACATAAAGTTAATTGGAAATCTGGTATTATTTCAAACGCCATAAATTGGTTTTGTCGTCCAAAAAGAGAACGGTAATTAATTATCGTCAGGGATGAAAATTTTGCGCCTGTCAACAATTATCTAGGTATTGTCACCTAGGGGTCCCGTTAACCGTCGTTTGTATATCGCTTTTTTTTTTAAAGATCGAAGATGGCAATTGTGTCTCGGTGCTTTTCCAATAGGTGTCTTTTGTTTGCGTTATTAATGACACGAGCGACGGTGTCACCGAGCCACGACCAACGACCAGCGGTCTGAGCAACGTACTGAGGCAGGCGGACACAGTGTGGACACAATATCATAGATCAGGAAGTACGCTGGCATAGAAGATCTATACTACAGGCCAAACTACAGGTCACGGGTTCAAACCTGCGTGTATCGGGGGTCCCAGATCAAACTACAGGTCACGGGTTCAAACCCCGCGTGTATCGGGGGTCCCAGGCCAAACTACAGGTCACGGGTTCAAACCCCGCGTGTATCGGGGGTCCCAGGCCAAACTATAGGTCACGGGTTCAAACCCCGCGTGTATCGGGGGTCCCAGGCCAAACTATAGGTCAAGGGTTCAAACCCCGCGTGTATCGGGGGTCCCAGGCCAAACTACAGGTCACGGGTTCAAACCCTGCGTGTATCGGGGATCCCAGGCCAAACTATAGGTCACGGGTTCAAACCCCGCGTGTATCGGGGGTCCCAGGCCAAACTATAGGTCACGGATTCAAACCCCGCGTGTATCGGGGGTCCCAGGCCAAACTATAGGTCACGGGTTCAAACCCCGCGTGTATCGGGGGTCCCAGGCCAAACTACAGGTCACGGGTTCAAACCCCGCGTGTATCGGGGGTCCCAGGCCAAACTACAGGTCACGGGTTCAAACCCTGCGTGTATCGGGGATCCCAGGCCAAACTATAGGTCACGGGTTCAAACCCCGCGTGTATCGGGGGTCCCAGGCCAAACTATAGGTCACGGATTCAAACCCCGCGTGTATCGGGGGTCCCAGGCCAAACTATAGGTCACGGGTTCAAACCCCGCGTGTATCGGGGGTCCCAGGCCAAACTATAGGTCACGGGTTCAAACCCCGCGTGTATCGGGGGTCCCAGGCCAAACTATAGGTCACGGGTTCAAACCCCACGTGTATCGGGGATCCCAGGCCAAACTATCGGTCACGGGTTCAAACCACACGTGTATCGGGGGTCCCAGGCCAAACTATCGGTCACGGGTTCAAACCCCGCGTGTATCGGGGGTCCCAGGCCAAACTATCGGTCACGGGTTCAAACCCCGCGTGTATCGGGGATCCCAGGCCAAACTATCGGTCACGGGTTCAAACCACACGTGTATCGGGGGTCCCAGGCCAAACTATAGGTCACGGGTTCAAACCCCGCGTGTATCGGGGGTCCCAGGCCAAACTATAGGTCACGGGTTCAAACCCCACGTGTATCGGGGATCCCAGGCCAAACTATCGGTCACGGGTTCAAACCACACGTGTATCGGGGGTCCCAGGCCAAACTATCGGTCACGGGTTCAAACCCCGCGTGTATCGGGGGTCCCAGGCCAAACTATCGGTCACGGGTTCAAACCCCGCGTGTATCGGGGATCCCAGGCCAAACTATCGGTCACGGGTTCAAACCACACGTGTATCGGGGGTCCCAGGCCAAACTATCGGTCACGGGTTCAAACCCCGCGTGTATCGGGGGTCCGGGGCCAAACTACAGGTCACGGGTTCAAACCCCACGTGTAGCGGGGGTCCCAGGCCAAACTATAGGTCAAGGGTTCAAACCCCGCGTGTATCGGGGGTCCCAGGCCAAACTACAGGTCACGGGTTCAAACCCCGCGTGTATCGGGGGTCCCAGGCCAAACTATAGGTCACGGGTTCAAACCCCACGTGTAGCGGGGGTCCCAGGCCAAACTACAGGTCACGGGTTCAAACCCCACGTGTAGCGGGGGTCCCAGGCCAAACTACAGGTCAAGGGTTCAAACCCCACGTGTATCGGGGGTCCTGGGCCAAACTACAGGTCACGGGTTCAAACCCCACGTGTATCGGGGGTCCCAGGCCAAACTACAGGTCACGGGTTCAAACCCCACGTGTATCGGGGGTCCGAGGCCAAACTACAGGTCACGGGTTCAACCCCACGTGTATCGGGGGTCCGAGGCCAAACTACAGGTCACGGGTTCAAACCCCACGTGTATCGGGGGTCCCAGGCCAAACTATAGGTCACGGGTTCAAACCCCGCGTGTATCGGGGGTCCCAGGCCAAACTATAGGTCACAAGTTCAAACCCCGCGTGTATCGGGGGTCCGAGGCCAAACTACAGGTCACGGGTTCAAACCCCGTGTCTATCGGACGTCCCAGGCCAAACTATAGGTCACGGGTTCAAACCCCGCGTGTATCGGGGGTCCCAGGCCAAACTATAGTTCACAAGTTCAAACCCCGCGTGTATCGGGGGTCCGAGGCCAAACTACAGGTCACGGGTTCAAACCTCGCGTGTATCGTGGGTCCCAGGCCAAACTATAGGTCACGGGTTCAAACCCCGCGTGTATCGGGGGTCCGGGGCCAAACTACAGGTCACGGGTTCAAACCCCGCGTGTATCGGGGGTCCGAGGCCAAACTACAGGTCATGGGTTCAAACCCCGCGTGTATCGGGGGTCCCAGGCCAAACTACAGGTCACGGGTTCAAACCCCGCGTGTATCGGGGGTCCCAGGCCAAACTATCGGTCACGGGTTCAAACCCCACGTGTATCGGGGGTCCCAGGCCAAACTATAGGTCACGGGTTCAAACCCCGCGTGTATCGGGGGTCCCAGGCCAAACTATAGGTCACGGGTTCAAACCCCGCGTGTATCGGGGGTCCGGGGCCAAACTACAGGTCACGGGTTCAAACCCCACGTGTAGCGGGGGTCCCAGGCCAAACTATAGGTCAAGGGTTCAAACCCCGCGTGTATCGGGGGTCCCAGGCCAAACTACAGGTCACGGGTTCAAACCCCGCGTGTATCGGGGGTCCCAGGCCAAACTATAGGTCACGGGTTCAAACCCCACGTGTATCGGGGGTCCCAGGCCAAACTACAGGTCACGGGTTCAAACCCCACGTGTAGCGGGGGTCCCAGGCCAAACTATAGGTCAAGGGTTCAAACCCCACGTGTATCGGGGGTCCCAGGCCAAACTACAGGTCACGGGTTCAAACCCCACGTGTATCGGGGGTCCCAGGCCAAACTACAGGTCACGGGTTCAAACCCCACGTGTATCGGGGGTCCGAGGCCAAACTACAGGTCACGGGTTCAAACCCCACGTGTATCGGGGGTCCCAGGCCAAACTATAGGTCACGGGTTCAAACCCCGCGTGTATCGGGGGTCCCAGGCCAAACTATAGGTCACGGGTTCAAACCCCGCGTGTATCGGGGGTCCCAGGCCAAACTACAGGTCACGGGTTCAAACCCCGCGTGTATCGGGGGTCCGAGGCCAAACTACAGGTCACGGGTTCAAACCTCGCGTGTATCGGGGGTCCCAGGCCAAACTACAGGTCATGGGTTCAAACCCCGCGTGTATCGGGGGTCCCAGGCCAAACTACAGGTCACGGGTTCAAACCCCGCGTGTATCGCGGGCCGTTTCCGTCAATCCATTGTCCTGGGAATGTTCGTGACCTGGTTTGGCTCATGTGTGCACAACGTTGGCATAAAAAACACCCATTCAACATTATCTGTCTCAACTGCTTGAGAGTGGCTACTTCGTCCTTGATTCTAGTGGAAAGTAAGGCGGTTGTCTTGTCTCAAAACTTCAATCCAGCGTTATATTGGCGAAAAGAACGGATTTTAGCCGAGAAGAACGACGTTTTAGTTAAGCAAAATTCCCAAAACAAGCGTGTGATGGCTTGAGAAAGCCAATTACCGTCTGTTCTTTGTGTCGTACTTGACGTATTAACTGGTTACGACTTCCTTTCCATTACTTGAGTCATGTGACCTTCGCCTCAACATCGACATTGACTTTAAGATTGAACTAACAACATTGTTACTGACTTTGATGTTGGTTTTGGCCTTGACCTGGGTTTTGATCTTGGTTTTGGCGTTCCCTTTGACCTTGTGTGAGCGCCATACCGAGGCGTGGCACAGCGAAGGGTTTACCCAACAAGAACAGGGCTTCCCACCGTGGTCAGCCCCACCGTGGTCAGCCCCACCGTGGTCAGTCCCACAGGCCCACCGTGGTCAGCCCCACAGCCCCACCGTGGTCAGCCCTACAGCCCCACCGTGGTCAGCCCCACAGCCCCACAGCCCCCCCGTGATCAGCCCCACAGCCTCACCGTGGTCAGCCCCACAGCCCCACTGTGGTCAGCCCCACCGTGGTCAGCCCCACCGTGGTCA
Organism: Arenicola marina; assembly: GCA_964019135.1. Classification (NCBI taxonomy): domain Eukaryota; kingdom Metazoa; phylum Annelida; class Polychaeta; family Arenicolidae; genus Arenicola; species Arenicola marina. The sequence continues at coordinate 28,100,622 of OZ025255.1, forward strand.
GCCCAACAGCTCCACCGTGGTCAGCCCCACAGCCCCACCGTGGTCAGCCCCACAGCCTCACCGTGGTCAGCCCCACAGCCCCACCGTGGTCATCCACACAGCCTCACCGTGGTCAGTCCCAGAGCCCCACCGTGGTCAGCCCCACCGTGGTCAGCCCCACCGTGGTCAGCCCCACCGTGGTCAGCCCTACAGCCCCACAGCCCCACCGTGGTCAGCCCCACAGCCCCACCGTGGTCAGCCCCACAGCCCCACCGTGGTCAGCCCCACAGCCCCACCGTGGTCAGCCCCACAGCCCCACCGTGGTCAGCCCCACAGCTTCACCGTGGTCAGCCCCACAGCCTCACCGTGGTCAGCCCCACAGCCCCACCGTGGTCAGCCCCACAGCCCCACCGTGGTCAGCCCCACAGCCTCACCGTGGTCAGCCCCACAGCCCCACCGTGGTCAGCCCCACCGTGGTCATCCCCACCGTGGTCAGCCCCACAGCCCCCCCGTGGTCAGCCCCACAGCCTCACCGTGGTCAGCCCCACAGCCCCACCGTGGTCAGCCCCACCGTGGTCAGCCCCACGGTGGTCAGCCCCACAGCCCCACCGTGGTCAGCCCCACCGTGGTCAGCCCCACAGCCCCACCGTGGTCAGCCCCACAGCCCCACCGTGGTCAGCCCCACCGTGGTCAGCCCCACCGTGGTCAGTCCCACAGGCCCACCGTGGTCAGCCACACAGCCCCACCGTGGTCAGTCCCACAGGCCCACCGTGGTCAGCCCCACAGCCCCACCGTGGTCAGCCCCACCGTGGTCAGCCCCACCGTGGTCAGTCCCACAGGCCCACCGTGGTCAGCCACACAGCCCCACCGTGGTCAGTCCCACAGCCCCACCGTGGTCAGCCCCACAGCCCCACCGTGGTCAGCCCCACAGCCCCACCGTGGTCAGCCCTACAGCCCCACCGTGGTCAGCCCCACAGCCCCACAGCCCCCCCGTGGTCAGCCCCACAGCCTCACCGTGGTCAGCCCCACAGCCCCACCGTGGTCAGCCCCACCGTGATCAGCCTCACCGTGGTCAGTCCCACAGGCCCACCGTGGTCAGCCACACAGCCCCACCGTGATCAGTCCCACAAGCCCACCGTGGTCAGCCCCACAGCCCCACGGTGGTCAGCCCCACCGTGGTCAGCCCCACCGTGGTCAGTCCCACAGGCCCACCGTGGTCAGTCCCACAGCCCCACCGTGGTCAGCCCCACAGCCCCACCGTGGTCAGCCCCACAGCCCCACCGTGGTCAGCCCTACAGCCCCACCGTGGTCAGCCCCACAGCCCCACAGCCCCCCCGTGGTCAGCCCCACAGCCTCACCGTGGTCAGCCCCACAGCCCCACTGTGGTCAGCCCCACCGTGGTCAGCCCCACCGTGGTCAGCCCCACGGCCCCACCGTGGTCAGCCCCACAGCCCCACCGTGGTCAGCCACACAGCCTCACCGTGGTCAGTCCCACAGCCCCACCGTGGTCAGCCCCACCGTGGTCAGCCCCACCGTGGTCAGCCCCACCGTGGTCAGCCCTACAGCCCCACAGCCCCACCGTGGTCAGCCCCACAGCCCCACCGTGGTCAGCCCCACAGCCCCACCGTGGTCAGCCCCACAGCCCCACCGTGGTCAGCCCCACAGCCACACCGTGGTCAGCCCCACAGCCCCACCGTGGTCAGCCCCACAGCCCCACCGTGGTCAGCCCCACAGCCACACCGTGGTCAGCCCCACAGCCCCACCGTGGTCAGCCCCACAGCCCCACCGTGGTCAGCCCCACAGCCACACCGTGGTCAGCCCCACAGCCCCACCGTGGTCAGCCCCACAGCCCCACCGTGGTCAGCCCCACAGCCTCACCGTGGTCAGCCCCACAGCCTCACCGTGGTCAGCCCCACAGCCCCACCGTGGTCAGCCCCACAGCCCCACCGTGGTCAGCCCCACAGCCTCACCGTGGTCAGCCCCACAGCCCCACCGTGGTCAGCCCCACCGTGGTCAGCCCCACCGTGGTCAGCCCCACAGCCCCACCGTGGTCAGCCCCACCGTGGTCAGCCCCACAGCCTCACCGTGGTCAGCCCCACAGCCCCACCGTGGTCAGCCCCACAGCCCCACCGTGGTCAGCCCCACCGTGGTCAGCCCCACAGCCCCACCGTGGTCAGCCCCACAGCCTCACCGTGGTCAGCAGCACAACCTCACCGTGGTCAGCCCTACAGCCCCACCGTGGTCAGCCCCACAACCTCACCGTGGTCAGCCCCACAGCCTCACCGTGGTCAGCCCCACAGCCCCACCGTGGTCAGCCTCACAGCCCCACCGTGGTCAGCCCCACAGCCCCACCGTGGTCAGCCCCACCGTGGTCAGCCTCACAGCCCCACCGTGGTCAGCCCCACAGCCCCACCGTGATCAGCCTCACAGCCCCACCGTGGTCAGCCCCACAGCCCCACCGTGGTCAGCCCCACAGCCCCACCGTGGTCAGCCTCACAGCCCCACCGTGGTCAGCCCCACAGCCCCACAGCCCCCCCGTGGTCAGCCCCACAGCCCCACCGTGGTCAGCCCCACAGCCCCGCTGTGGTCAGCCCCACCGTGGTCAGCCCCACCGTGGTCAGCCCCACAGCCCCACCGTGGTCAGCCCCACAGCCTCACCGTGGTCAGCCCCACAGCCCCACCGTGGTCAGCCACACAGCCTCACCGTGGTCAGTCCCACAGCCCCACCGTGGTCAGCCCCACCGTGGTCAGCCCCACCGTGGTCAGCCCCACCGTGGTCAGCCCTACAGCCCCACAGCCCCACCGTGGTCAGCCCCGCAGCCCCACCGTGGTCAGCCCCACAGCCCCACCGTGGTCAGCCCCACAGCCCCACCGTGGTCAGCCCCACAGCCACACTGTGGTCAGCCCCACAGCCCCACCGTGGTCAGCCCCACAGCCCCACCGTGGTCAGCCCCACCGTGGTCAGCCTCACAGCCCCACCGTGGTCAGCCCCACAGCCCCACCGTGGGCAGCCTCACAGCCCCACCGTGGGCAGCCTCACAGCCCCACCGTGGTCAGCCCCACAGCCCCACCGTGGTCAGCCCCACAGCCCCACCGTGGTCAGCCTCACATCCCCACCGTGGTCAGCCCCACAACCTCACCGTGGTCAGCCCTACAGCCCCACCGTGGTCAGCCCCACAACCTCACCGTGGTCAGCCCCACAGCCTCACCGTGGTCAGCCCCACAGCCCCACCGTGGTCAGCCTCACAGCCCCACCGTGGTCAGCCCCACAGCCCCACCGTGGTCAGCCTCACAGCCCCACCGTGGTCAGCCCCACAGCCCCATCGTGGTCAGCCTCACAGCCCCACCGTGGTCAGCCCCACAGCCCCACCGTGGTCAGCCCCACAGCCCCACCGTGGTCAGCCCTACAGCCCCACCGTGGTCAGCCCCACAGCCCCACAGCCCCCCCGTGATCAGCCCCACAGCCTCACCGTGGTCAGCCCCACAACCTCACCGTGGTCAGCCCCACAGCCCCACAGCCCCCCCGTGATCAGCCCTACAGCCCCACCGTGGTCAGCCCCACAGCCCCACAGCCCCACCGTGGTCAGCCTCACAGCCCCACCGTGGTCAGCCCCACAGCCCCACCGTGGTCAGCCCCACAGCCCCACCGTGGTCAGCCCCACAGCCTCACCGTGGTCAGCCCCACAACCTCACCGTGGTCAGCCCTACAGCCCCACCGTGGTCAGCCCCACAACCTCACCGTGGTCAGCCCCACAGCCTCACCGTGGTCAGCCCCACAGCCCCACCGTGGTCAGCCTTACAGCCCCACCGTGGTCAGCCCCACAGCCCCACCGTGGTCAGCCCCACCGTGGTCAGCCTCACAGCCCCACCGTGGTCAGCCCCACAGCCCCACCGTGGTCAGCCCCACAGCCCCACCGTGGTCAGCCCCACAGCCCCACCGTGGTCAGCCCCACAGCCCCACAGTGGTCAGCCCCACAGCCCCACCGTGGTCAGCCCCACAGCCTCACCGTGGTCAGCCCCACAGCCCCACCGTGGTCAGCCCCACCGTGGTCAGCCCCACCGTGGTCAGACCCACCGTGGTCAGTCCCACAGGCCCACCGTGGTCAGCCCCACAGCCCCACCGTGGTCAGCCCCACCGTGGTCATCCCCACCGTGGTCAGCCCCACAGCCCCACCGTGGTCAGCCCCACAGCCTCACCGTGGTCAGCCCCACAACCTCACCGTGGTCAGCCCTACAGCCCCACCGTGGTCAGCCCCACAACCTCACCGTGGTCAGCCTCACAGCCCCACCGTGGTCAGCCCCACAGCCCCACCGTGGTCAGCCTCACAGCCCCACCGTGGTCAGCCCCACAGCCCCACCGTGGTCAGCCCCACAGCCCCACCGTGGTCAGCCCCACAGCCCCACAGTGGTCAGCCCCACAGCCCCACCGTGGTCAGCCCCACAGTCTCACCGTGGTCAGCCCCACAGCCCCACCGTGGTCAGCCCCACTACCTCACCGTGGTCAGCCCCACAGCCCCACCGTGGTCAGCCCCACCGTGGTCAGCCCCACCGTGGTCAGACCCACAGCTCCACCGTGGTCAGCCCCACCGTGGTCAGCCCCACCGTGGTCAGCCCCACCGTGGTCAGCCCCACCGTGGTCAGACCCACAGCTCCACCGTGGTCAGCCCCACCGTGGTCATCCCCACCGTGGTCAGCCCCACAGCCCCACCGTGGTCAGCCCCACAGCCTCACCGTGGTCAGCCCCACAACCTCACCTTGGTCAGCCCTATAGCCCCACCGTGGTCAGCCCTACAACCTCACCGTGGTCAGCCCCACAGCCTCACCGTGGTCAGCCCCACAGCCCCACCGTGGTCAGCCTCACAGCCCCACCGTGGTCAGCCCCACAGCCCCACCGTCGTCAGCCCCACCGTGGTCAGCCTCACAGCCCCACCGTGGTCAGCCCCACAGCCCCACCGTGGTCAGCCTCACAGCCCCACCGTGGTCAGCCCCACAACCTCACCGTGGTCAGCCCCACAGCCCCACCGTGGTCAGCCCCACAGCCCCACCGTGGTCAGCCCCACAGCCCCACCGTGGTCAGCCTCACAGCCCCACCGTGGTCAGCCCCAGTGTCGATATGTATCGCTCCATCGTGTGTCATCATCAGTCGATCCATGCACAGTCAGATGTCATGACCTGACGGAGCATGGTAGCCCGACCCTTCCCCTTCTACCCCCTCCCCCCCCCCCTCCCCTCCTCCCCCTGTAACCATGCGCCCCGCACGCTGACTCCCACCACTGTGTAGCGGCCCCCCTGCCCTACCGCCCACAGCGACCCAATAACCCAGCCCCGGTAACAGGGTTTGAAACCACAATATTTGCCATTAAACACCCCGCGGACATGTCATAATGGGCCTGGCGTTGTGCCTATGCCGCCATGGCCTCGAGTCATCACCAGTCACCGTCTTCAGCAGCTCAAGGCAGGCAGTCGCCACGCCAACCAAGATGGACCCCAGGCAGCGGCGGCGGGCTTCCCTTCACTTCTTCCCCCATTCGCCAGGGGGCGCGGCGGCAAATACGACGGCAAATATTGACTCAAGACGGTTTAATGCGGCCGTGTCCTCCAATTTAGTGTCAATTCTTTCAATATCAGACCCATTAGACGGGCGATAATAAGCCGGCCGAGTCGTGGGGTGGGCCCCAGGGGGCAGGGGAGGGAAAGGGAGGTAGTGGGGGTGGGGGAGGGGTGGGGAGGGGGCATGGGGTTACTGGTTGGGGTCTTGATGGGAGGTACTGCGGCAAATCTCCGGGGCCGGCAGTGGACGCTTAAGTAAGAGATCGCCTTTCAATCGATGGCGAAACGGTCGGATACTTAAATATGGCACCGGCCAATTAGAGGTCCTTATTATGCCCGGCGCGAGTGAAAAATTGTGTATCAGACATTGATTGCATCCCTGGCACGGCGACTCGGTATTTAGCTGGTTATTATGTAGCCAGGAGGCGCGGGTCGTGTCGGTGGGAGGAGGAGGGGGGGGGGGTATGAGCAAAGGTATAGGGAAGGGAGGGGAGGGGATGAGTAGATGAGCAGGGAGGTGAGAAGGGGGGAGAGAGCGGGGGGGTGGGGAGGTGATGAAGGTGGGCGATAACTGGGGACAAAACGACGATCTGTGAAAATAGATTGGCCGCAGCGGTTGATGGCAACAGTAAGAACGCCGGAGGGGTGCCACGCAGAGAATAGAAGAGCCAAATGAGCAGCAAGGAAGTCATCACAGCCCAATAACTGGCCACAAGTAAATGGCCAATAGTTGGAAACCCTAAGTATGGTTGTGATGAATTATCGACCACCGTATTTTGTGCTTGGTGTTCAATACTCAATAACTAAGATGCTATATGGCCGTCATAATTATAATTTATTTTCTTTTTCTGCTTTGCAGGTGTCTATATATGTCTGATGGTCTCCATGACACAGGTAAGTCACACAGTAATATTTCCAGTATAGGCGTCATGCGCCACGCAATAAAATAATCAGTACTGAAGCCAATAATTGGATCCTCCCCATTGGGTTTAATGCCAATGATATCAGATGAGATACTTTCTTTGTCTGGATCACTGTGTCACTTTGGTACTGGAGACAAAGGATAATGTCAATAAGAGAAGAGGCTGGGAAAGGTAATAACAAGACAGCCGTAGGCTGAGGTACTGACAGAAGTGACTTCATCTTCATTTCACCATTTATGCGCCGAAACTATGGTACAGGCGATGACATGCAGAAACACATATACTATAAGCTGATTTTGCCTCATGCTGGCTACATGATGCCTTCAGTGGGCATATTGGGTTAAACAGCTCCTTGAACGAACAACGTGGGCTAAATAGCGCTATAAACGGGCAAATTGGAATAATTACGGCCTTCAGCGGCCAATTTGGGCTAAACATGGCCTTCAATGGCCAATTTGGGCTCAATAATGCCGATATCCGAAGGCGTTCTAGCGCACACTGCCCACTGATAGCCGTATTGGGCTCGCTGAAAGCGCAATTTGGCCCAAATTGGACCTCTACGATGCGGATGCTGGAATAGCACAATCTAACGGCTGCTGTTCAACGCGGGCTGTTTTCCCAGATAGAGGGCGCCATTTTGAGTGAATTCGTCCAAATCCCGACTTTCTACGTGTGCTTGGTCCCGCCCTAATGCTTGTTCTCGGACTCGTCATTGCTAAATTACGGAGCCCTCTAGCGTCAAAACTAAGCGTGCTAGGCTAGAAGCGAACGCGGATTCCTCACCAAAGTCGACGTTTGCCCGTCCTTTCAAACCAGTCCCGACTCTCTAGCGTCGCAAACGGCGGCCATCGCAAAGCAGAGGCATTACCGCTCGATATCGCCGTTGACTCATAATGGGAGCTTCAGCAAAGGGGGGTGCACCTCTTGCGAGCGCTCTAGCGGCCAAACTAAGCGTTCTAGAGCAATTCTATCGCCAGTTACCATAACCTGATAACCTGAAACTTGCCTCTCGCTTCATGCCAAATCTGGGCTCCCTAGCTCAAATATTAACCGAGTTATGGCCCTTTCAAGTTCAATACGCCGTTTAACGCGAGGTGCACGTCAGTTTTGACCTACACGTTTCGGTACCGCAAAAAAAGTTACGCACGCCAGCAGTTGTCCTTTGATATAAGGTACAGCGTCAAATCAACCGGTAGTCGCTATGAGGTATAATAGTCCAGTAATAGAGGTTATAAAATTATGACGTCATGACGTCATGGTGACGTCATGGCATGACGCACGGCAACGTCCAAATATCTAAACACAAACATTTATGCCCTCAATCCAAAACGTTGATTAGAACGGCGGTAGGTCTGTTAGTTCTTCAGATATAGCTTCACCTAATTACCGAAAATTGCTATTCTTCACCATTACGGATACGTGAAAAACGAGCAGACGAAGAAAAGACTCTGCAGATAAGATGTAAAAGATAATAATGCTTTACTGCCAATAGTAATCTGGCGACATATCTTCCCTACCATTATACGCAAAGATCGAAGGTCTAGCTAGTTTTTCCGATTTTTGACGAATTTTCTAAGTTAGAGGGAATTTGTATACTTTATCATTGGAAAAATCTTCGGTTGCCATGGAAACGAAACTGAGACTAACGTTTGCCGTCAGCCTACCCTGAGTCTCTTGTACACGTCCAGATCTCGCACCGAGGTAAAGCAAAGTGAGATTGCATAAACGAAAGTACGTCATATTGAAGGAAGTTTGATTATCTCCATAGGGTCCCATGTTAAACGCGTTCGACTATATACCGAAAAGTTACAGGGCTATATCGCCTTGTTTACAGTTAATGGCTCATCCTACTACTATCCATCTACAACTGCAAGCATAGAGCGATGGCTTTAAAAGAACGCCCGTGGGAGCCCCTGCAAGCACCAAAAATTACTATCTTTCACAATGGGGGAACATTAAATTTTTTCAAAAAATCGCTGTGACCTTGACCTTTGACCTACATGCACCGTTAACGAACTTAGCCTCACAACTGTTAATATCTATCTCTAGGTGCAATATAACATTCCTACATGTAACCGTGCGCCCTACAGAGCGCGGACAAACAAACAAACAAACTAATTTACAAACCGAACATAGTACTATACTGACAGAAGTTTTCAACTTCTGTCAGTAATAAAAGCAGGAAAAAAGCAGACGGCGTGTGAATGGACAAACCAAATGACGAAATCGTGTCAACTCTACCACGCCATCAAGGTTAGATAAACAACGACAAACTAACAGTGAGATGTTGACATTGAGACACATACGTCTATCAAAAAACAAGACATCACGAAAGAGTAAACTAGGACCTAACTATTACCAGTGGACTTCACGAGATGAAGACAAAACACGTCGTGCCGAAAACTAGCATGAGCGGCTGAACGAATGGGCACACTGTATGGCATGCAGGAAGCATTAGCAGTAAGTAATCGAGTTCATTTCATAAAATAAGATATGGTAACACAAAGCCAAAATCATTCAACAAGTTATTAAGACATGGTAAACAAAGCCAAAGTCATACCGCAAGACAGTTAGAGATGGTAAACAACACCACTCATGCCCCAAGACAGTCATACATGCTAAACGACGCCAAAGCCCCGCCACAAGACAGTAAGGTATGATAAACAAAGCCAAGGTCATGCCACAAGACATTTAGAGATGGTAAACGACGCCAAAGTCCCACCACAAGACAGTAAGGTATGATAAACAAAGCCAAGATCATGCCACAAGAGAGTAAGACATTGCAAACAACGCCTACATCATGCCGAAAGAGAGCAAGACATGGTAAACAAAGCCAAAGTCATGCCACAAGACACCAAGACATCAACGACACCATTTTGGTATAGATAACGTTTATAAATACCAAAATGCTGGCGTGATTCCGATATTGACAGGATATAGAGGGTAAACATCAAGGAATAGATGGCCATGACGTTAAGTGGCCATCTCCTACTGTCCTGCCGGTACAGGTCAACGCTAGGTGGTTAACATCGGGTTGCTCTGTAGAATGACACTGCTGTGGCCTAAAACAAACACCCTCTACAAATAGCCGAGCTCAACCATCATTGAATCAGGTTTCCAAGGCCTTCTCCATCATTAACGAAGCATTGATTATTTTCCGATCAACCTTTGCGACCATGTCTCACCATGTCTCTTATTTTTAAAAAGGCCAGTCAAAATAACGTTTGAAGTGCTGAGGTAAGTGTGTGTGTGTGGGGGGGGGGGGGGTCGTTCAACAGCTCATCACTTACTGCTACCGCCAGCATTATCATCCCCTCCCCCCATCACCAACAACAGACGCAACCACCTTCACCCCCCTCCCGCCATTCCGTCACCACTACCCTCACTACCACCACCACCCACCGCCACCCGCCGCCACCACCAGGGCCGCCTCGATAGCTCAGGAGGTTAAGGCACTCGCCTCGAGTGCTCTGGCCACCTGAGAGCCTAACGGCACGTGGATCGCTGGTTCGCGCACGCTGTGGCCATGTCTGTGTGGTCGCAGGATAGAGATCCCATGTCTTTCTTCGCAAAGAGTAGGGGGTTACCCCAGGGGACATGGCTCCACTCTGCGTTCCTTCTACCATTGACGCGATATGACCAAACGTGGTTAAAGCGTCCTGAATATACAACCAACAAGCCACCACCACCACACATCACCTACAACCCACCCACCACTCCCCCTGCCACCGCTACCCAACACCACCCCCCATCACCACACGACCATGGCTAACCACCCTGTTGCTGCGATCGACTGGTATTTACTATATTTGCCGAGCTAACCTCCTGAAGTGGTTGAGCACATAGCGAGCGGCGTGGCGTGGTTGTCTCGCCTGTGATGGGTGGCGGGCTGCCAGCGTGAGCACGCGCCTCTGTTTGAGGTTCGCTAGAGGCCTGTTTACTTGACGATTTGTTCAACTCATTGCTGTGAAGGGAAAACAATGATTGTTATTGTATCGGTTGTGAGCGTTGAGTAAGCTGGTCCCCCCAAGTTTCATCCGTGACAGTCCAGCGAAAGTCATCCTGACTGATATTTTTTTCTTTTGCCCCGCTCCTGTATCACACACAACACCATGCCAGTGAAGACGAAGCTTCAATTAAACAAAACTATTTTCGATTGTCGCATCGGGGTATAATATATAGCGTTATTCTTTCTGCCCAGTATTTAATTCTGGTACCAATATTGATGTACTTCCTTTAATTAATGTGAGGTCGCCATCTTGATTATGCATAGGTTATGATAGCCCCATGTTACGTATTTGGTTTCAGGCAACATGCCACGTGTCCTAACCATCAAATCCTGAATGGAAATGCACAAACATGCGTGGCGAGTAGTGGTGTTGATGGCGAGAGCTTTTTGGAGTATGGGAATAGTTTCTGGAAGTATGTATCCAACAACTTACTTTATTACTTTGGTTAAAGTCTTTATTATTACGACGATAGCCTTTATTGTTCTGTCAAGCCAGCAGACCGCTCTGTTCCGCCGCCATCTTGCCCACCCAGTGGAGAAATTGCGCATGCGCACAGTCGTCCAAACAACACCTTTCGCTTTGTGGCGCTCCGTACTTCCAGCCATTGACACGCAATAAGCGAAACGCCACCTGGCGAAATCCGTTGGTGAAGAATTACCAAATACAAAATGGCGCGATGAACGATAAGAAAGTCTAATCTAATTGATAGCAACGCGATCACTTTGTTAGTTCATATACATGTGGGTTTTGCGGTAAATATGAAGTTTAGATATCATAGTATAAAATGACGATGATTTGATGGATTGTACCATTAAGAACACTTAGTCACCAACGCAAATAAATCTTCCACGCATATTTCCTGCCTGCGGATATGAGACTGATAACTAAACTCCACCAGTATAGTAACCAATAGGTTCCTTTTGGGATAACCACGCGCTACAAGTAGTTCAAGTGAAGGGAGGGATAATCCAGTGCCACAAGTAGTTCAAGGTAAGGGAGGGATAATCCAGTGCCACAAGTAGTTCAAGGTAAGGGAGGGATAATCCAGTGCCACAAGTAGTTCAAGGTAAGGGAGGGATAATCCAGTGCCACAAGTAGTTCAAGGTAAGGGAGGGATAATCCAGTGCCACAAGTAGTTCAAGGTAAGGGAGGGATAATCCAGTGCCACAAGTAGTTCAAGGTAAGGGAGGGATAATCCAGTGCCACAAGTAGTTCAAGGTAAGGGAGGGATAATCCAGTGCCACAAGTAGTTCAAGGTAAGGGAGGGATAATCCAGTGCCACAAGTAGTTCAAGGTAAGGGAGGGATAATCCAGTGCCACAAGTAGTTCAAGGTAAGGGAGGGATAATCCAGTGCCACAAGTAGTTCAAGGTAAGGGAGGGATAATCCAGTGCCACAAGTAGTTCAAGGTAAGGGAGGGATAATCCAGTGCCACAAGTAGTTCAAGGTAAGGGAGGGATAATCCAGTGCCACAAGTAGTTCAAGGTAAGGGAGGGATAATCCAGTGCCACAAGTAGTTCAAGGTAAGGGAGGGATAATCCAGTGCCACAAGTAGTTCAAGGTAAGGGAGGGATAATCCAGTGCCACAAGTAGTTCAAGGTAAGGGAGGGATAATCCAGTGCCACAAGTAGTTCAAGGTAAGGGAGGGATAATCCAGTGCCACAAGTAGTTCAAGGTAAGGGAGGGATAATCCAGTGCCACAAGTAGTTCAAGGTAAGGGAGGGATAATCCAGTGCCACAAGTAGTTCAAGGTAAGGGAGGGATAATCCAGTGCCACAAGTAGTTCAAGGTAAGGGAGGGATAATCCAGTGCCACAAGTAGTTCAAGGTAAGGGTGGCATAATCCAGTGCCACAAGTAGTTCAAGGTAAGGGAGGGATAATCCAGTGCCACAAGTAGTTCAAGGTAAGGGAGGGATAATCCAGTGCCACAAGTAGTTCAAGGTAAGGGAGGGATAATCCAGTGCCACAAGTAGTTCAAGTGAAGGGAGGGATAATCCAGTGCCACAAGTAGTTCAAGTGAAGGGAGGGATAATCCAGTGCCACAAGTAGTTCAAGGTAAGGGAGAGATAATCCAGCGAAACAAGTAGTTCAATATAAGGGAGAGATAATCCAGCGCCACAAGTAGTTCAAGGTAAGGGAGGGATAATCACGCGCTACAAGTAGTTCAAGTGAAGGGAGGGATAATCCAGTGCCACAAGTAGTTCAAGTGAAGGGAGGGATAATCCAGTGCCACAAGTAGTTCAAGGTAAGGGAGAGATAATCCAGCGAAACAAGTAGTTCAAGGTAAGGGAGGGATAATCCAGCGCCACAAGTAGTTCAAGGTAAGGGAGGGATAAGCCAGCGACACAAGTAGTTCAAGGTAAGGGAGGGATAACCCAGCGCCACAAGTAGTTCAAGGTAAGGGAGAGATAATCCAGCGAAACAAGTAGTTCAATATAAGGGAGAGATAATCCAGCGCCACAAGTAGTTCAAGGTAAGGGAGGGATAATCCAGTGCCACAAGTAGTTCAAGGTAAGGGAGAGATAATCCAGCGAAACAAGTAGTTCAATATAAGGGAGAGATAATCCAGCGCCACAAGTAGTTCAAGGTAAGGGAGGGATAATCCAGTGCCACAAGTAGTTCAAGGTAAGGGAGAGATAATCCAGCGAAACAAGTAGTTCAATATAAGGGAGAGATAATCCAGCGCCACAAGTAGTTCAAGGTAAGGGAGGGATAATCGGGTGCCACAAGTAGTTCAAGTTAAGGGAGGGATAAGCCAGCGACACAAGTAGTTCAAGGTAAGGGAGGGATAATCCAGCGCCACAAGTAGTTCAAGGTAAGGGAGGGATAATCCAGCAACACAAGTAGTTCAAGTTAAGGGAGGGATAATCCAGCGCTACAAGTAGTTCAAGTTAAGGGAGGGATAAGCCAGCGCTACAAGTAGTTCATGGTAAGGGAGGGATAATCCAGCAACACAAGTAGTTCAAGTTAAGGGAGGGATAAGCCAGCGCTACAAGTAGTTCATGGTAAGGGAGGGATAATTCAGCGCCACAAGTAGTTCAAGGTAAGGGGGGGAAATCCAATGCCACAAGTAGTTCAAGGTAAGGGAGGGATAATCCAGCAACACAAGTAGTTCAAGTTAAGGGAAGGATACGCCAGCGCCACAAGTAGTTCAAGGTATGGAGGGATAATCCAACGCCACAAGTAGTTCATAGTAAGGGGGGGAAATCCAATGCCACAAATAGTTCATGGTAAGGGGGCGGGGGGGGGGGGGGTAATTACACAACTTACTGCATTGATACCTCACTGAATTCCCAGCCGACGTTGTAGTTTTAACACTTGGCAAACACGGAGTTGTTTTATCGCTTCAAGGCTTTCCTTTATACAGTACACGTCGTAAAGGTAACGGCCTAATGGTATTGATCAGCCTGTGTGCTGCAAGCGATATGCAGCGTTGGCGTTCAGCATACAATACTGGTCCATCTGCCGTTTGCCATTTTTATCCATGTCTATCATATACATGGACAACGGGACAATAGTTAAGATGAGAAATCTATACTAATAAAATGCAGCTGGCTGTCTGTCTGTCCCACCTATGCAGCCGATGCACTCGCTGCATGTACCGCCTTCATTATAGCTTTCAATATTAATTGCTGCAGCGTGTACTACCTACCAATAAATTTTTAAAGTTATGTCATATTGTGAACTACATAATAAGCGGACTACATGCGGAAATAGCGCAAGGCATCAGTTACCGCAGTATCCAACTTTATTGTTTTTTGGGTTTTTTTAAAAACATTATGATACGGCTATAGTTATATATACGGCATACATAATAGTGACAAAAGCACGTTGAGCAAGTTTACACATCCGTTGCATGATTTAAGTAACATTCCTCTTAAATTGCCCCATTTGCTCTTAAATTTATCACTCGTCGGCTCTAATTTTCTCTTTTCTATCTCGTTTTCTATCACATATACTGCTTTCAACCTATTAATAAACACTTAAACTGGCGGTAGGCTGTTTTTAAATTTAGAGATAAATATGCAATGTTTGGCGATAAGGTTGATATGATTTATAAGCTCATTGTGCTCTTTGTAACTTCCTACGCGAAAACTTAAGCGATTTTGTACACTTTTCCAAAACGCTTGTACCATTTGACAATCCCAAAACAAATGTTCGACAGTCTCTATTTGTTCTTTACAGAATGTGCGAAGGTCACATGGCACAATATGACCATACATTTATTGGTAGGTAGTACACGCTGCGGTAATTTATACCAATGTCCACAAAGAACAGCGATGTGCAACAGAGACTAGCAGCATTTGTTTTCTATGCCTTCAAACGTCATGATATGTATCATAACAGTATTACTGCAATTTGAATTATAAGACCGGCTAGAATTTGACATTTTTGTGTACTATGGGCCTGAGGCCTTGAAGTGAAATAATAAAGTTCAGTTCAATATTAAAAGCTTCTAATGCGATTGTCAAGAGTAGCTCGAAATGCTATTTGGTATATATATATCAGTTATCGCAGTATCCGACTTTACAGTTAAGCAGACTACATGCGGAAACAGCGCTAGAGGCTCGCAGGGCGGTTGGTTATAATAGAAGGCAGGCGTTTCAATTTGCGCTCTTTATTCATTGACAGCGTCGTTGTTTTCAACGCAAGTATTCATTAGTAATTCAGCCAGGTTCCCTTGTTAACTGTCATCGTGAAGTTATTATTACTTATCTGGGTTTATAATATATGCACTTCATTTCATGATATTGCTACATTATCGTATTCCCTTTCCTTGATGTAGACTCATATTTTATGTTCAGGAGAACATGTTTGAACTCGTTATTGCAAACCTGTAGAAATAAATGATGCTGAAGAAATTAACGCATTGAGGCTTAATTCTACGCTCTTAATTAAGACATAAATGAGACACATGGTTCCCGACGTGTAATCGGTAATCTACTAGTTGGATTCCTAATAGTAGGACCTCTCGGACTGCTAACAGTTCTGTCCCACATGCCGAAAACGACACCACGTATGTCTCCCAGGAGCGGATCCAGGAATTTGAAATGGGGGGGGGGGGGGCGGAGGTCCATTAAAACCTGAATAAGTTTGCAAACATTTTTTGACGACGTGGGGGGGGGGTCCAGTCCGCCTTAGATAGCGTTCTTCCTCAAAAGGGGGGGGGGATCCACGCCTCAAACGGCTTAATTTTGCATTGAAAAACGACATTCTTACTCAAAGGGGGGGGGGGGGGTCCGACCCCCTAGATCCCACCCCCTCCCTGGATCCGCCCTTGGTCTCCTTCTAAATACGATCGCTTGATACTTCCTGGGGTTGCCCTGCAAAACATGGGTAACTAAAGTAAGACCTAAAACAGTCCTGCCGTTAAGAAATAATAAGACAGCAACACAACCTTGAGTGACAATGCAGGGGCGTATCTAGGAATTTGATGAGAAGTGGGGGGTGGGGGTCACTGAAAAAGTTGTTCTCTAAAAACCTGGGACCAGGGCAGGGGTGAAAATGACCGGGGTGGTCCACAATGTTTTTGCAACAGGAATGGGGGGAGGGGGGGGGGCAGGGTGTCCTCAACGCTTGATTTTGCGTGGCAACACGGCACTTTAAAAAAAAAGTGACTTTAACTGTCCTTAAAATTCCCTTGCATGAGGGAGGTTTAAAGCCCCCCCCCCCCCCCCACCCCTTTGGATTCGCCACTGCAATGCAAGTTAAGGATAGGGCCAATAAATACACAATGGTGAAGCAATGCTAACTGATGTACGGCGATGAGCGATAATAGGGTGACGACAGGTAAGTCATCATTGTCGATTACAGTAACGTTGGACATGGCCGTCGGGCCGTCGGGCGATAGGCGTGTGTGGCTCACAGGCGTGCACGGCCCACGACCACATATTACAGCGCAGCGTCCCCGGAGGCCTAGTGCCATAAATGCTTCACTTTATTTGACCTTTTCCTTTTATTTATCCACGTGAAGCCTACCCTAATTGACAAGTCAGTCTATGAAGCGCTACGGGATAGGAATAACCTTTCAAATAACGGGATCTGTACCTTCTAAAGTATGGTTATCTGTCAGCCTTACGCTGCAGCCATTTAGTAAATCATTAGGATGGGACCGTAAACGTCAGTCATTTATATTGGGACGTTTTTCTTCAATTAACCCCGCTGAATGCATGTGCATCAAGATATAAATGTGAGATACAAATGCGAGATCAATTAAAAACATGAGAGAGAACAAAAATAGTAAACATACTCCATAGGGCAATGTTAATTAAACGGCTAAGGTTTTGCAGTTGAGGCAATTGGTATGAGATTGCCTACATGTAAATTAAAATGTGTTCGGATGGGGAAAAGCTTATATTTAAAAGTGAGAATCTTTATTCTGCACAAACATAGATATTTGCACAGATGGGATTCGAACCGCGCACTGGCTACTTGGGTTGGCCAAACGGAGCACACTGGACAATATTCCAAGACGCTACGCACTAGACCAAGGGGTGAACCCCCTCGTTAGATTAACCTTTTCCCCTAAAGGACGTTCAGATTCATCCATGTTATCATGTTTATATGTTGATAGAAAACTGCTTTTAGGGGGCATTTCATGGCGTTCGTTCATGGCGTTGGATACCAAAGAATTTTTGGTGATACGAATTCTTTTCGTTTCCCAAGATACAACTCCAAATGAATAAAGCCCCGACCTTGCAGAATATACAATGTGTATGATAAAGAACGCATCAGGTTTGGTGTACATGTAAGGTGTTAGCTTCATATAATAGGTTCTAAACTGTGGATATGACCTAAGTTGGTTGGCTGTATATTCAGTACGCTTTAACCACTTTTGGTCATATCGGGTCAATGGGAGAAGAAAGGGCGAAGAAGGACATGTGATCTTTATCCTGCGACCACACAGAGATGGCCACAGCGGGGCGCGAACCACCGATCCACGTGCCGTTAGGCTCTCAGGTGGCCAGAACACTCAATGCGAGCGCTCTAGTCCACTGGGGTATCGAGGCGGTGCCATGACCTAAGTTGGTTGCGTTCAGTCATAATGACATTGATTCTAACGTCTATTACGGCTTATTGAAGCAGCGTAATGTCTTACACTTCCGGAAACAGTCGCAGTCGCAGTTTAAATTGTTCCCTATGACACATATCCACATATATCGAAATCACATGCGAGAAATAATCGAAGAACCTCAAACCGAGTGGCCGCATAGTAAGACAAAAATGTGATAAGATGATATAGCAGGTTTATTCCAGTCATATGTATACATAATAAGATTAGCCACCACTGGACGACGGTGTTTATTAACAATTCATTGTCAGTTCTTTCTTAAGTTACATATACGATAGTAAGAGCCGTGCGTACGAGTGACGTCACGTGATGTCCCATGACGACGAAAAACATTCCACAGATATCAATACAAGTGATGGAAACTGAAACATGATTCCAAACTGTTGCGGTGCATCTGTAGCCCAGCTAACCATGATATCGGGCAATGGGTTGGCGATAAATTAACCTTTCGGTCCTGTTAGCGGTGTCCCACAGGACTCCAAGGGATATTGCACGTACAGGGAAACGCACAAGGCCAACGGCGTAATTACTATAACAAGCACGCAAAGGGGAGAAACGAAAATGAAATCTTGACGTCTTGACATAATACACATAAAATTAAGCTGCGCACTGCACAGTTACAATATTCACAGACTGTCGAACCCTTTCATTGGTCTTCAGCGCATGAACCCTATGCTGTCTAACGATGCATCAGGGCCGCGTTCACATACTGACTGCAACATGCCTTCCCAGCAGGCAAACACCATGCCTGAGTACATAGATTGTCTCGGCCTGTGTCAGTGTCATTTCACTCGCGATGATGAAACGAATATCATAATAGTTAATCTCTCATACGTTGAGGTCTTTCATGCGATCACTGGCGCGCAGAGAATGTCATTGTTGCGTCATTGCGACGTCATTTCCCGCGAGGGGCTCCCCCTGGCGAATGGTACGGCGTGTGACTTGGCTTTCAGTCGCAAGGTGTCGATGCTGGTCTTCCTCAGATCGAGGCTCTCCTCCCCAACGCCGAGGTCCTTGAACAGCCGGGTGGGGGTCAGGCCGGGCGGGGAGGAGGAGGAAGAGGAGGAGGTGGGGGAGCGCATGAGGCTGTGGTGGTGGTGGTGGTGGTGGTGTTGAGGGTGGTGGGGGTGGTGGGGGTGGTGGTGGTGATGAGACAGGTGGGGGCCGGACCGGAGGGCGCCCATGGCGTGAGGGGAATGGCCGAGGTGGTGGGGGGATGAGGAGGAGGAGGGGGAGAGGGAGGCGGCGGCGGCGGAGGAGGAGGAGGTGGAGACTGCGGCTGCTGCTGCGGCGGCGGCGGCCGCCTGGGGGAAGAAGAAACCCCCGGAGAGGAACCCGGGACTGAAGTGCGACTTGGACTGGAAGTAGTGGGCTGCCAGGGCGTTCAGTCCGCTGGCCGAGGGCGACGTCTGGAAACCCATGAGCGGGTTGAGGCCGGAGGGGACCATGCCGGAGAGGCGGGTGGAGAGCAGCGGGTCCGGGGCCAGCGACATGGGCAGCTGGGACAGCATGGGCGGCAGGTCGTGCTGCGACATCAGCTGATCCGTGCCGCACAGGAAGTTGGGGCTCTCGCGTCCCATCGCCTTCTCCCGCTTCCGCCACTTGGCGCGGCGGTTCTGGAACCACACCTGAGGGAGACAAAAGAAGACACATTGTGATGGCGGTGGCTTTTGGGTGGTGACATAGCAGCAGAGCCAAGGAGTGCATGGCGGTGGCTCAATCAGGGGCGGGGGGGGTGGGGCGGGGACATCATATAGCCACAGAATGACGCCATGATAGACACAGTATGCTATAGATATACCAACAAGGCGTACACTATGACAGAACGCAATACCTGACAATCCTAGCAGATCATAACTAATTATTGTTGCTTTAGATTTATATTTAATAGTGAAACTAAGCCATCTTTTGTTTCCTTACGTATTTATTTTCGTGAATCTTTGGAGGTTTCTGTTTTGTTTTGCGTTATTTGTGTGCGTTTGTTTTTGTGTTTTTTTGAGGAAGGGAGGAGTCCCCATACTGTTTATCTATTCACCGCCAAGTTCCAATTGACGCGGACAAATCAATGTCACCGGACCAAAAGGGCAGAATGGTGACAGCCTCAATTTAATTAAGACCGCAGATAATGGCCACTTTGATCCACGCCTCGGCGGGCCGCGCCTTTTGTCGGCAATGATTTCACTTGGCGGTGATAAAATATCCATTGTTGCCTGACATTTAATTCAGGCACGGAGCGGGAGGCAATGGTAGAAACGCGCCATTAGTCGGCGCCAGAGTCACATAGCAGGGATAGAGACGGGGAAGGCAATGGGGATTATCCGATGGATATCTCATATCACAGCCAATCGAATTTCCTCAGCCACTCTGCCCCCTCCCCCGCCCCCGCCCCCGCCCGGCTACACGGACTGCCACCGCCACCTTTGATACAACCCCTCGCGCCTCCTCTTCGCACAGTGGCCTCAAGTCTCTTCTACCACGTCCCCCTCCCCGGTTCTCTGCATTGTCTACGCCTCTCATAGTCGTGGAAATAGGGAGGAATGGGGGTACTAAGTACATTGATAGAAAGCGCACCCTAAAGCCAGCCAGCTCAACCCCTCCCCCCCCCCCCCTGCCCCCACATTCTCCCTTTGGCGGCGTCCCCTTTGGCCTTGGTGGAGGTGAGGGGAGGAGGTGGGAGTGGGGGGGGGGAGGGTGGCCAAATCGATCAGTTCGCTGGCCAGACCGGGGCCTGCTATAATGAAAGCCCCGGCAGCGCAGTGTCACCCAATCAGGAAGTGAGGGCCGGCGGAAGCAAGCGCCCCCCCCACCGCCCCCCCTCTCTCCCGCCATCTCCTCCACAAGAGGAAAATAAATTTCCCATCGATTGACGAAATTGGCCGTCTCCGTTCTCTAATATTAACGAATTGTTCAATTCATTTCCAAATTGTTACCGCCTGAATAAGGCGTAATTTGTAAATTACAGCGCAAAGCCAGTAATCGATAAAGAGACGGCCGAACGCCGGCTCTAATATCAGCCAATCAGACGCGGGGTTAAGCGATCTCTGCGAACATGTCGAGAGGAGGGCCCGCGCCAAAAAGCCTTGTGCGTCGGGGTGAGCGGGCTTGCGACCAGGCGAACAAATATCATTAGAGGCTTTTCGCGGAGGTTTGATTTTTGGAGTCCCCGCTTATTCTGTAATTACAAATCTAATAAAGCCCTCTCCCAGAGGCAACAATAATGGGTAATTGGAAATAACGACGAGGGAATAGGGACCTAAAGACTTCCGCTGCGGTCCCGGAATGGTTCTAATATCGCCCAGAAGTGGGGCTGTGGATCGGGGCGCAATGGGCGATAACGGGGGACCCAATCGGTGTGCGCTGGTCAAATAACCCAATGAAAGGCACGAGGATATTGTGACTTAAAGTCTGAACCTTTCTGATGAAAATCTATGCAATTAGATGCAGATCAAAAATCCTGTCCTTATCCGACTCACCGAAGACAAGACACCTTTATAATCAATGTATTATAATATTATATGCATATGGCATGATAAATCTAACACAATGTACATTAAGTAAGGAGCATTTGTGTGTAGATAATTATGACAAAAGAAAAGGCTCAAGAAGCGGCTTATTAGCTGATGTTAGTGTAGTAATCAAGAAACACGCACTACGTTTTAAGCGATACGTGCAGCCCCACCGCCCCCCCCCCCCCCACCACCTCCCTCACTCAACCACCCCCGCATAGGGGGCTACGAGGGATGGGACATACTGTACCGCTGTCGTTTTCTTCCCTAAATATCGCCCAGGGATTGGCCCACACCACACGCGGACACACGTTGCGCAATTACTCCCCTATAATGAGTGTAATTTGTTTGACGTGTGTGGCGATAGTCGGGCGGTCTGGGCTGAAGTATATGGAGAAAACCGGGGAGAACCTCAAGCGCCAATTAACCGACAAATAAACGGTCGTAACAGCTAGAGAACACCGTCATTAGGTTAAGAGAATTACGCTAACTAGCGCCGTTTGTTGAAGGCACCCCCCGGGGGGGTCTCTTCAGCAAGCGTCGTCAGACACTAGAAGGTGGTAGTAGCCTATGTAGTGGGGTGCCATCGTTTCAGCTGTATTATCGCCCATCTTGAAGTTCGTCTTTGTAAGAGCGTCCGCCCTACGCCTCGCTATATCTTACGGGTCACATGTTACATTAATATTTAACTTATGACTAATAAAATGTAAAGTTTAAAGGTGGACCCCAATGCTCATTGGCCGAGCGCGCTCAAAATACAGGCTTGTAATAAGGCTGCCGCTCCAATTTGTATTTCTCAAGAGCTCTGGTTCTTCTGGTTCGTGATGCTATAAGTTAATTATCAGGACAGGCCACGGCAAGGCCCATCCCAGTCCCACGGGCCTAGCTGACAGTTGTATGTCCAATGCGCCTGCCAACGTACATCCCAGTCATTAGGCCAGTCTCGTCTTTATCACCACCCTTCACCAGCCGCTCCCCGGCAGGCTGCCAAATCTCGAGAAGACATGTCGATCTCAATGATTACAAATCTTATTCAACTAAGAGGGGTCTCCGTGAGGACGCTAATCTCTTTCAATTATATCGTCCAGCCCGGTCCGTAATAGAGGAGACTGCGTGGAGTCGCCGCTTCCTGCCCGGCCCTTAATTAATACTAGAAATTGGCCCAATAAACTGTTCGGGTGTGCCGCGAGCTGCAGCCGGATATGCTGGTCGCAATGTGCCACATGGGACATGCCATTTGGGGCCACGGGTGTTGGGGTAGGGGGGGGGGGGGTCGGGGTCGGGGGCAAGGCTGCCCACAGGCGTTCTAATGCAGTCAGCGAATCTCAGCAACATGGGGTGGGCGGAAAGGAAACCTCTGCTGCATACTCCGATAATGGCGTACATTTAGCACAAGATATAGCTGAGATAGCGGGGATGGGAATACAAAGCGGCTCGTGTCTCGCAAAGAGGCCGATGTTGGGAGCTTTGAAATATATATTTTTTTCGAAATAGGAGTTTTGTTAATACGTCTCAGATAGATAAATGGCTACCAACCGCTTCGTCTCTTCTCTACTCGTGACTTTCGGCTTGAAACGAAAGCCACAAACATGTAATCAAACATGTATTATGACGCGAGATGCATCCCAATCTCCAACGCGTTTCCTCTAACGAATTGGAGTATTTCCCGTTCAGAAACAATTTTCCGAAAAACCAAAATACTATGATTAAGCAATTTAATCGTCCATCGATTTGGCGATATAGGTTTTTTTGTTCACGCTGAGCTCTCACAGGATTAACACCAGCTCGAGATTCTGACATTTCATATGCGCAATAAATGTCAATTTAGCGGACAACTTAGCGTACGGCATAATCAGCAGAATAGCATCCCCTTAATTGAGACTTAACGTTTAGGATCACCTGGCATTTAACTGGATGCTACAGTTTTTTATTTGCGCTCCGTCCAATCGATTCGCAAATATAGGTTCCACTGCTCGAGCGTAAGGACTGAAATAATGTTAATTGCACGGACACCGATAAAGCTATGACGAGGAGCGATGCGGAAAATCGCTTCTGCTACAGAAGAAAATAGAATCCATTGCGGCGATTAGGTTAATCAATAGCGTTCCTCGCAGATAGGTGCCCGCATTTTTACGTAGTTAGTGCTGTTAACATGTGGTCCATTCGTATAGGGCAGCTTCATGAGCACAGTCACATATATAAATGGTATTAATATGTGTGATATTGGCCAAGCTGTCCAAAGCACAATGATGATTCAATGAATGCCTAAGCGGAAAAGATTGCATTGATCAGCATGAAAACTTCGTCCTATTTTCGTTGGTTTCTGAGTGGTGGTTGCCTACAGTAGGAGAACAGACGATGACTGGACGGAATGACATTGAGCTAATCTGTGGGCACATATAGGAACAGACGGAATGTGGAACCGCCTGCCCCTGGCACCATCATAATGAAATGCAAGTGATGTCCATATTGGAGTACAGATAACGATGTCAATTACGGAGGAGCCGCCTGGTATTAGGGCGGTAGATGTTAAAGGATTCACCTAACAACTATGTATGAGAAGGCCCCTGAATTACAACTCATCCCGGCGTCATTAGAAAATAATTACGTCTGTATGCGAGATCTCCCTGCCTCCTTCCCTCATTTCTTCCCCCGCCCTTACCTGCCGCCACCCGCCCATCCCCCCTCCCGCCCCCTTCCCCCCCCCCACGGGCCTGATCCGGCCATTGTTCGGGGGGCTCACACCTCCGTCCCGCAAACAGACCCTGGCAGCACCACCTGGTCGCCACCGCTGTGATTCTAATAGTCTCTCAATCGTATTACTCGCCCGCCATCGGCCGCGGCCGAGCCCATCTCTCTGTATGCGGGGATGACGCCGCAGCACTTGGCGGAAAACCACCGCGAGCGGCTTCCCGCCAAGCGAGCTGATCGTCTGCTTCAGCTGCTCTCGACAACGCCAAAATGACTTCCCACTGTTCCAAGAGTATGGACGCTGATTCCCAGGCGCTAATCTAATTGCAGCGGTGAATGGGCGACGCCCTTCTGGTAGCCGCTACACCGCCACGCCCCCCCCCCCCCTCACCTTCTCCAGTTGCTACACCTTCCACCCCCACCCCCCATCACCGCCCCTATCTATGTAAAGACGTCAAGACCAGACCTCGGCAAGGCTAACTGTCCTCATATGGGGCTCTAACCCGTAGAAGACCTGCCCGAGAGGACGCCTTGAGTACAGCGTTATATTGCATTACGCAAATACTATAACAGGGGATATTGGTATTCAATTTGCCCTCGCCTTTGTCATCGATACCGTGGCCACCTGGACGTAATGGCTAGTGCACAGTGACTAGTAAATGGCTGATTTTTTTCCCACGCCAGTTATATGTATTCTAAACCGAACTCTCAACCTAATACATAAAATAGATATAATGCGAAAACACGTCTCTCGTTATGGGATGTTATTTACACCAAGTCGCAATACCCCGTTTATCCTATTAAACGGCTCTCGTTTGAATCGAAATGTAGGGTCTTGTTTTATAATAAAAATCGTTCTTGCCTCCATATAGGCTATCATGTAACGTTTTAAATAGCCCACTATAATTGCAAAATTGACTGATCATTGTGTTGCTCCGCTTACCGCTCGGCGGAAGGTGACATTGATACCTGTCCATCGATGTTGATCGGTCGTCAGAACGTCACTCCTTGCGATACAATACGGTCAGCACCCGCCCCACCACCGTCCCCCCCCCCCCGCCCCGCCCCACCACCGTCCCCCCCCCCCGCCCCGCCACACCACCCTGCCCCCCCCCCACCTTCCCCAGCCGCACCGCCCTGCCCCCCCCCCAGCCACACCACCCCTGCCTCCCCAGCCACACCCCCCTGCCCCCCCCCACACCACCCCCTGCCCCCTCCCCCCCAGCCACACCACCCCTGCCTCCCCAGCCACACCACCCTGCCCCCCCCACACCACCCTGCCCCCACCCCCACACCACCCTGCCCCCTCCCCCCACCCACCCCCCCCCCAGCCACATCACCCGGCCGCTCCAGCCACAGCCATACCACCCTGCCTCCCTCAGTCCCCTGGTATGACGGTAATAGAGTAATTACGTGATCGATATAGAGATATATAGACCTACACATAGCGTGCTTAGGTTTTATTTAACCAGCAAGCGATCTTTTCGATTTCGAATCATTATCAAATTAAAAAAAGTAATGATAAAACGACCATATAATCCATATAAATAGGGGTGGCAGGCGTAACTAATACAGAGTCCCATTAAGCCGTCATATCCAGTCCATGCCTCCTCAGGCAATCCACCCTTTTACACCCATCCCTAGCCATTGACCTCGCCTTTTTCCATATTCCCTGTCTTCTAATATATCCCCAACATTCGACGATGCGGCCTTCAAACACGTTCCTGTTAATGGGACATGGGAAATGTCAAAGAGCTGTTTTAATGCCATTAGTTTGTCCATCGAGTCTACATTTCTATGTAAGTGTAAGTACGCAAAAACGGACGATTAGAAATCGACAGAACGTTATAGGATAATTATCCTACCTAGCATGGAAAATAAAGATCGATACTCGAAAAACGCTTGAGATCGCCTGCAGCAGACAAGAGCATCGGTTAGTTGGCCCCGCGTGAAAAAACAACAGAACTATCTGTCCCACACCATCTTGTGTCACGACATGCTATAGTGTGCATGGCGGGAGCTTGGCGACGTCAATAACAAGTCTCGGGTGTCGTCCCCATGTCCCAGTGCACCAAGGTCTTAGCTAGATGCGTACTTTCTATATCGCTCCCAAGGCGGGGGGGGGGGGGCGTACTATAGGTATTTTTACTACATAATTGCATATATATATATATATATATCCTTTAACTATCGCATTTTTAGATAGTTTACTTTGGTTTAGTTTAGTTTAGTTTAGATATCGCGTCTTCACTTTGAGGAGTTCAATGTTTATAAAGCGTTTTCTGCCCATGGGCGACCACGACTCTCCACCGACACAGGCAACATTTTCACATTTGAAAAATGTCACCGAGTAATAACAAACTGATTATCGGCTATCAAAAGCTGATCTTGTCATTACCGCTCCTGCACTGGCGCCCTTTAGCGGACGTGGTGTCCTCCATTATGACATTAGGAGGAGAACTCAATGGCATTGTCGATAGATTAGTAACAATTTACGTTCATTCCCGGAGTCTCTTCGATCGATATTTTAAATTAACACACATTAAAAAGACAGGGGGGTTATAGCATAACTTTATCGATAGCACTTCATCATATAGCATTGGCAGAAGTTATTAAGCCCCCTCCCCTATAATTTGACGTTGAGGTCTCCTGCCGAGGGTTAACAATGTGGGTCCCACGGGCCTAATGTATCTATTAAGCTATATAGCCACAATCGATTTTGCAAAATGCGCGGATGCCTTTCTAAACATCGATGTGCATTTAGCCATTTAGGTGGAAATATAATATTGGAGCAATAATTGACAAGCCCGGGTGCCTAGGTAGGGAAGAATTTACGCCTAATCTGAAGGCTATTTGTGGGCGGCTATATCAGGCTGTGACAACGGGATGGTGCGGCTGTCAATACACAACTCTAGCACAAATGATATATCTCTAATATATATATTCCATTATCATTGCTAAATGGCAATCATATGCCGATTGGTGGAGACTTTAATTCTGGTTACATGCGCTTGGCTGCATGGTTATCATTGGCAATCATTGCGCAAATGGGGATGTTTAGCGTGTCATACACCGTATATATACAAATGAACCGTTTACGCTTCATTGTACATTAGTTCTAGATAGTTAGAGAATCAACGAGTAATGACATAATCGGTGTATGGCTGGGCAGGGGCGGGGGTGGGGCGGGGGTGAGGCGGGGGTGGGGTGGGGCGGGGATGGGGCGGGAGTGGGGCGGGGGTGGGGGCGGGAGTGGGTCGGGGGTCGGGCAGATATGGCTACCAATGCAGTTTTTGAGTTTGTGCGTTCATAAACGCATGAATGATTATTACCAACATATGAAAATATTTTTCAAAATGTATCGAATTGCTCTGAACACGCCTAACAACAGTGTGCACATATTAAATTTAACAGAAATTTCCCAATTGTAGCAAATGCAGTCAATATATATACTCTTTATCCTAAGTTGTTCCTTGCTTAAAGATTATGCACGGCAGAAATGATGATGAACAGTAAGGTCGCTTTACATTTTTTTTTTAATTCACTAGAATTTTTTGCATACATACATGTACAGGTCCACACACCTTCAAGGATCTTCAAATAATGTGGTTCCCATTTTTCATTCTCGACTGACTGAGTGCTCGCTTTGACGCTGCTCGACAAGGCACGACAATGTGATCGTGAATCAAGGCTAATTGTCTTTCAGGGGCCGAGGTGGATAATTAGAGAGCGGGGAGTCGCTATCGGAGGCATATATTAATAGTGGTTAGTGGTTAGTGGTGGCCGCTCATTGCTAGCTAACAACGGCCTTGTGCACAGAACATAAGGGGCTGTGTGGGGGGGGGGGGGGGGGGGGCTGGGAAACGACTGGTTGGTGTCCGGTGGGTGGATACTGGCCGAGTCGTATTGGAGGTGGTGGTTTCATGAAGTCTTTTCAATGAATTGATTGGCCGTGAACGGAAGGCGTAAACAATGAGGCAGCACTCAAACGACAAAGACGAAAGGGGCGAATAGATGCCGTAGCTATTAGGAGTTATTCCCATCGGCCTATACTTTGAAGCCGCCTTAACGAGTGCCCAGACAATTAAATGCGCCTTCAATGGAATTGCACGCAACATGGCGCACAATTGTAAAACGTGAATAAGTCTAATTAGTGCACGTTGGATAATAAAATTGTATATTCCGCGGTATAATTCCTCACGGTCGACATCATGAGAACCTAAACCGGTAATTAATACAAGACAGTATGCAATTGCCGTAACGAGCGTAAGACGCCCAAGAGTATTTGAACCAAGAACCTTTTCATATAGGTATGAATTATAATACATCTGTTGGGTAAATCATATACTATACACAAAGGCGTCACCCTACAAGCAGTCGTAATATCCAAAAGTGTGTTATGTGTAGGTATAGCAGGAGAAGGGACATGGAGGGTGTGTCAACCCGCTGAGGGGCGAAGTGGGGCGGTGGAGTAATTGAGACATTGAAAAGCATCCTTGAATTAGAGTGACATGTATCAGCTCTGGATCACGTCAGGACAACTCTTCATCGACACCCTATATATTCCTGGCTCGATAAAGCAGTGGATCATGCTAAGTTAAGACATGTCGCGTGAAAGTGTGGTGTGCTGCGGGTCACTGTTATGGGCAAACTGTGTATAGGCAATGGAGTGAGGAGAGCTGATGGACATACTATGTATAGGCAATGGAGTGAGGAGAGCTGATGGACATACTATGTAAAGGCAATGGAGTGAGGAGAGCTGATGGACATACTATGTATCGGCAATGGAATGAGGAGAGCTGATGGATATACTATGTAAAGGCAATGGAGTGAGGAGAGCGGAGGGACATAAGATGTAAAGGCAATTGAGTGAGGAGAGCTGATGGATATACTATGTATAGGCAATGGAGTGAGGAGAGCTGATGGACATACTATGTAAAGGCAATGGAATGAGGAGAGCTGATGGATATACTATGTAAATGCAATGGAGTGAGGAGAGCTGATGGGCATACTATGTATAGGCAATGGAGTGAGGAGAGCTGATGGACATACTATGTATAGGCAATGGAGTGAGGAGAGCTGATGGACATACTATGTATAGGCAATGGAGTGAGGATAGCTGATGGACATACTATGTAAATGCAATGGAGTGAGGAGAGCTGATGGGCATACTATGTATAGGCAATGGAGTGAGGAGAGCTGATGGACATACTATGTATAGGCAATGGAGTGAGGAGAGCTGATGGACATACTATGTAAAGGCAATGGAGTGAGGAGAGCTGATGGACATACTATGTATCGGCAATGGAATGAGGAGAGCTGATGGATATACTATGTAAAGGCAATGGAGTTAGGAGAGCTGAGGGACATAAGATGTAAAGGCAATTGAGTGAGGAGAGCTGATGGACATACTATGTATAGGCAATGGAGTGAGGAGAGCTGATGGACATACTATGTAAAGGCAATGGAGTGAGGAGAGCTGATGGACATACTATGGAGTAAGAAGTAAACTGACCTGGACTCTGGCTTCGCTCAGATCGAGTCTCATGGCGAGCTCCTCCCGGGTGAAGACATCCGGGTACTGCGTCTTTTCGAAGGCTCGCTCCAGCTGGTGCAGCTGGTACGTTGTGAACGTGGTACGACTTCTGCGGATCTTCCTTGGCTTGTCGCTGTCCGGGCCGCTGCCATCTTGTCCCAGAGCTTCGTCCGGGGAGTGGGAGTCACGTGGGTGGTAGCCATGGAGATCCCGCCCAGAGGAATCCCCCCGGTGCACCCCCATCTCATCGGCCTCGTCCTCGTCCTCCACCCTCTCACCGCCCCCCAGCGCGGCGGACGCCACCCCCGTGGGGCAGACACCCCGGGCCTCACTGCCGGACGCCGGGTGGAGGAACCCCCGGGGGGTCACTGCCCCGGGACCCCCAGTCGTTGGACTGTTCGACCCCCGGGAGTTGGGGGACGGGGTGGTAGCTTCCAGGCCCGAGTCGGGACTGAGGCCCCGGCGAGGGGTGGGGTACACGTGGAAGGGGCTATGGTGAGGGGAGAGGCCGACACCACCGGGTGTGCACCCTGGTGGGGAACCACCGTCGCGGTTGTTATGAATGCCTGCAAGAAATGAAACTGCATGATAACACCATTGTCAACCGTGCAGCATGTTGGGGGGCAGGAGTCATGATTTTGGTAGCTTCGCGGATTTCCCGACCGATCGACTTAGTTTCTCTGTCTATTTGGTCAATATTGTATATTAATCCCCGATAAAAATACATGTAGTGTTATGCTCTTTGAGCTATTAATAGATTATATTGGATAATCCGTTGTTGGCACTCGCGGTTTTTATTATTCTACTGTCGCTTCTCGCGATGTAGCATGTAGACTATAATCCGACAGGATTAACAGTTAAGTCCATGCCAAGCTAAACAAACCTTTTCAATGATTAATATCGTCCCTTCAAAGTGAAATAGGCAGCGAAACGCGTGGTTCTCACAATCTTGACAGGCAATGGCATAGCGTTAGGTTAGAAGACTGAATGAATAAACATGCGATAAGCCTCATTTGTACTCTTGTGGGCTGGACAAGCAAGCTCATTCAAGATGTATATCGTGCTCGCATTGGCCATACTGAAAATGCATGGTAACTACGAAATAGTGCACTGGGTGATTACGTCATATCTTTGGTTCTTGTCTCAATATCTTACCTGGAGGGGGGCTCGATGGCCCAGTGACTGGGGGTGTCGCTTGCTGCTGGCGGCCAGATGACCGACCCACCACGTCTCCAAGGATACTGTCAATGCTGTACGACGACTTCCGGCTGGAGGGGCTCGGGGGTAGCACCCCGGCCTGGGCCACGGTGGGGCGGGACAGGGGGCTACCACCCTCCCGCCTGGCTCGGCTACACTCCAGGTCGGGTGCCATGGGTAGCGATACGGCGGGAGTGGGCTCGGCGGGACTGGCCTCCATTGTGTCCTGGTTGTTTAGTCTATCTGGCAGCCGTCTGAATGGCGGTAACAATAGCAGGTGTCGGTGGCCGTCAGACTCTGACGTCACAACCATGTGGCCAAGCCGATATATATATTCCTCAATGAATGATGTCACAGTCGCTCTCCAAGCGCGCAATGCCTGTCTGTCTCGGAAATAGACAATTTCTCTTTGAATTAAAATTAAGTTGGGCGGGGGGATGATTCACTCGCACGGCTGGTTTAAAGCTCAAACTTGTAAGTCATCTGACATCGATGCCAAGTGAAGATCTGGCAATCCGCCACTGTCACTGTCACTGAGCCTCTGTGTGTACAAAAGTCCTCTTCTATGGTCGACCAACCAGTCAGTCATGCGCCCGGGCTCGCTGTAACAATGATGACGATGAGACAGTCACGTCGTCATTATAACCAGGCATTCATATTCATGCTATCGCGTAGCTCTTTCCTCTTCCCGGCTTTCCATTAAACTGCCATATAACGGGCTTCCGCAAATGGCTAAATAGCCGCTCGGGGTTTAATGCCAGCTTTGCCTGCGGGACAGCTATCGCCGGCTGTTGTCGCCTAATTCGGTTTTAAAGCGCGCCGCGGTTGTTGGCACTACTCGACGTCGTCGCTCGGTCCTCGCCCCGGCGTGTCGGCCAACTTTACCCGCACGCTCATTGGCTGACACCGTCGGCGCGGCGTCGTAAGCCCCGCCCACTTCATTGATTTATACGGTAGAGCCAATCATTGTCGCTCGAGTGAGCGACAATGGATGAGGGGAGAAACCCGTCGCTTGCAGCCCCTGCTCTGCGTACTCTATACATCTACCCCCTCCACCCTCCACCCTCCCTCCCTTCCTTTCTCCTGTTCCCCAGCTACCTCTTGCTTCACCCCCCAGCCCTCACCCAGACCCCCCTCCACCCCAACACTCCCCTCCGTCCTCTAACGTGGCACTTCGCCATCGAAAGCCCCACGACTGTTTCCCGTCCATTCAACGGCGGATTGGGAACTGAGGTTGAGGCTGTAATCAGCCACCCCCTCTGCCTCCCCCCCCGCTTCCCCTCCATACCCCCCGGGCTCAAACTTACCAGCGACTCCCTAAATTAAGGAATCAAGCTTGATACTTTCTGACAGTCGCCACCGACCCTCTAATAATGATCCATAACACTTGGGGCAAGTGGTAATTATGTAGACTTGTGTGTGTCCGCTCGAATGGGCAGCTCCAATACCATCCTACCCTGGGCCGCTAAAGACCTATTGGTCTACCTGCGTGATACCCCCGCCCCCCCCCCCCCCGCCCCTGCCCCATCGCCCGTCCCACCACCCCTTCCCCGTGCCTTCTCCTCACACGCAGTCTCTTTCCCCTTTCGCCTCTCCTCTCTCACCCACCCTTCTACTCCTTGTAGACGGTTATCGGTCGCCGATAATTATCAAATTATGTGCGCGGACAACTGTAAACAGGTTTCCATTGTGCCCTGGCCCCAAAGACCCCATGAGAGGATTGAGTTATTAAGGCTCTTAGCGTTACCCTGCTATTCACATGTCAGCGATTTTATTAAATTCCAATTTGTAGTCTTGTACGTTCGTCATGCGATACGGCCTGCATGCGACGGCCAAAATAGCGTGCGGGAACAGAAGCCTTAGACCTATAGTACTGTATACCGGTCTTATAGGATATAATACGCGCTAATTGTCCCAAAGTGATTTTGTCTCTTTTTTTTCTGCTACTGAAGAAACGAGATTGACAAACACTGTTTACCATATATAAGTTCGCTTCTGACTTACATCATCTTCATCATTCTGCATAAAATGCGAACTGTGCACGAAGCGTCGCCACAGTACAGAATCGGCGACTCTGTAGTGCCAAGAGGCTCATACGGCAGTAATTAATTATATACCTACCTAAGCTGCGTGTATGTGATAATTATTAACTATAAATATTCTCTATGCTATTATTATTATAGTCATTCTTGGGATAATATATGTATGTGTTCATAAAATTGTATTACGGTTTGTGAAACAAAGAGCTCGACCGATCAATCGTCTAATTGCGTTTTTGACCGCTTCATCACATCCAGTGCCTAACATGCACCCATTGATAAGTACATATATATATCGTTCGTGGTTACAAAGAATCATTGACGAAATGTTGTGCACATATATACTTTGTTGCTGTGCAAACATAACATATACCACGAGCGTGAGACAATGATTGGTCAGCGTTATTTAAGTTGGTGAAATGGGATATTTTTGAAATCTGCCACACGCTCAATCACAACCAATACAACCCGCCCTCGGTTCACCTCATATGCGTGCGTTACAACAAAAGCTTCGTCTCAGTGTTTAAATCCCTATGCATGGGAAGCAAAACGGCGCCTCGCCTCCTCTGAGGTGATGTTGACATCTTAGGGTCGTAATTAAGTTACGCTAGTAATAGAAAGATAAACACTAACCATATCAGCTAAATTGCAATATTTGCTTTGTTCAGTACCCAGTGTAAGTTTATCTAAAGTAGTTTATCGGCTACGCGCGGCTAGCAAATCAATCGTTATCTGTGCGGCAGCGGCAGAGGGTGGGGTGGCCAGGGGTTACGGTGGCTGGCGTGCAGGTCACTGCTATACTGTATCCGAATCAAGTGGGGGGGAGAAGGGATGGGGGGGGGGAGGGGGAATGAGCAGGGAATGTCAATTACTCCCCCCCCCCCTCTATAACCCCATACCCTTCTCGATCAACCCCGCGCTGGCAGGGAAAAAGCAACAACAACAAATCAATGAACCATGACATTTGGCGCTATCCCGAAGCCCCCTACGATCATGCCGGCTTTATTACGGGCGATATACTTTAAAGGCGAAATTGAGTTTTAAATTAACATTTTACTGAAGCGTGTTTCACGATATAACCTTTGGATTGAGTGATTGTCAATCAATACACGTTGAAACAGGGCCCGGGTTCTGAAGTCGGCACCATACAGGTAGCTGTAGCCAAGGAAACGGGATGAAGGGTGGAGGTGCAATAGAGGGGGAGGGTGGAGGAGGGGGGGGGGGGGTGTGGGCTGTTGGGATGCCGCCTTTTGTCCAAACTTTACCAGCTATACCCACAGTAAAATGGATCACCTTTGAATTGATTCTCGTTGTGTACTTTAAAACGGCAAAACAAGTTTAAACAAACCATTTTACGGAAATTTGTTTATAATGTATACTAATCACTGATGGAATCATGAATGTATCAGATCTATAAGTTTGCGTAAAGTCGCACTCTTTATATAAAGTCTGGTTTGCCTATGTTATAAGGTGATGTAATTTTTTTTCTCGTATTTCTGGCCTTCGGGCCATAGTACAAGACTTTCACCTTTGTCAATCTATGAATCATGTCGTCTGCCGAACATATTGAGTTACTCAGCTATATACCAAGTATCCGAAAGTTACATTTTATTTTTATCAATTGAATTCCAAACGCGAGCAAACGTTAGTTACAGTAACAGGTACAGTTACAGTGCATCATCTTTTTATACCTAAAACAACTGTTACCAGTTTCAATGATCGATAACTGTTGCCAGTTTCAATGTTCGATAAACATGGCCGATTTGCTTATTATTCATTTATATGTTACTTTTTTGTCACTAAATAGTACAGTAAAAACACGAAAGCGTTAGTCTTTAGTGAATGTGTAACGCACTAATGACAATTGATCCTATATATATAGCAGATCGGAACAGCCGTTTATGCGGCTCACACCTCATGATTTCATCAATACATAACCCTAATGACCCATTAGCATTACATCCCTTCTTTTTTAACCGAACGACGGCATCTGACCATCCGCTTCATGGGTCCAAATATAGATTCCCCCTTTTCACACTTACGGCATTACACATGCATTAATATACCCCGCAGATCTAATATAACTATATGCTCGGGTTTTAAAAACACATGCAGTATTTGATTTTATTATAGAGGAGTTACAGATACATGTATCTTGAGTCTGGTTTGGCTTGTTATGCACGTGTAGGTGTATGTTGTGTTTCAGTATGATGTTTATATGCACACCGCATGCACATCGCGGTTGAAAAGGGATGAGGCTAGTTTTAAGGTACACCATGCATACAGTGTGGGAACGGGGTATATTTAAATATCGATATCGTGCATTGTGAATATAGCTATATAGGAACGCTGCAGGGCTTACAAGGCGAGCCAATAATTACATAACCGACTATAGCAATACCATGACAATAAGTGATCTACAACATTTATGTAATAACGAAAGAAATTGACGTATAGAACGTCACATTACTTATCAAGTTCCTTGGCTAACGACATGTTTGTACCGGACTATTGTGAAGTGTATACAGTGAAATTCACTGCCTCACATTTCGATTAATCGGAGGTTCCGCTCAATCGGTCTTAAGACATTTCCTCTAACGTTACAGCCCCATGTTATGTATTTCCGTTATTCGAAATCCTCTTTTATTTAAATTATGGAAAGATTCGGTTAATCGGAAAAGAAATGTGCTTAGAAATGAGAGGGAATTTCGAATAATCTGAAAATTGAAAGTCTGGCGTCAGTCTAGCCAGTGTGTTATCCAAACAGGTGATGCCGGCTGACACCTAGTAATCGAGGTGTTTATTATTTCTTAATCCCCACATCAAAAGACTGTCAATAGATACTCTCATAGCCTGATACATATCACTCTCATAGCCTGATACATATCACTCTCATAGCCTGATACATATCACTCTCATAGCCTGATACATATCACTCATAGCCTGATACATATCACTCTCATAGCCTGATACATATCACTCTCATAGCCTGATACATATCACTCATAGCCTGATACATATCACTCTCATAGCCTGATACATATCACTCTCATAGCCTGATACATATCACTCTCATAGCCTGATACATATCACTCTCATAGCCTGATACATATCACTCTCATAGCCTGATACATATCACTCTCAATGCTGTACACTTGTATTTCACATTATATGCTGCTAAGTTAGTGTCCCACACTATATTATTTTGCAATAAATAATTGCGCATATCGTCATTATACACAATTCGGCAACATGGCTTCATATGAGCATATAATATAGGCCTATAAGTCTGGCTATAGGGAGGGAGTCAGAGTGACTTAACAAATAACAAATTGAGGACTGCTTGGCCGTGAGGCATAAAAACAAACAATATCCTTCCACATGTGATATTTCTAGAATGCTTTTCATAACTGATTTATTGCACATTTTGATGTCAATTTCAGCCATAATCATTCACATCCACCATTTAGGATGGGGTCTGGAAGGGGGACCCAGTGTCCAGAGTCGATTTTCTCAAAATTCTCAGTGTCGAATGTCAATTTTTTACGACATTGCAAGTCGCTTTTTGGCTGAGTTCAGTGTCGTTTTTTTTCTAAAATGTTACTCTCTGTGTCCATGTCGCATGTTTAGGTCCTCAGTGTCGGAATTTAGGGGTCAATGTCGAATGTCGATGTTTCAAAATATGCCCATGTCGCCATTTACCCCTTTCAGACCGATGTTAGAGACATAATTACATCCCGGTTACGTTCACCACCTTCCTACCCCGCCCCCGAGCGGTCGTAGCCTACCCCAGGGACAGGACGGCCATAATACATGTGTGCATACGAGGGATCCACAACATGTCATCCATAAAATAGACATCCTACACTCTTATCGTCAGTCGTAGATGACACAAACCGTAAAACTTCTTTTCATCGATGATGCAAAAAGTCCAGTCTGCAACGGCAATCCCCATTATTTAAAACAGAGTATAGGTAGCATAAAGGACTAACGCCATGCAGGGTGGTCTCAGTGGCAGATTTAGAGTGGGCACAGGGGTGAGTCGTACCACGCATCCCCCCTCCCTCCCTCCTCCCCCCATCCCCCCACCCTTGTCTGGGCGCGCAGTATTAAGATGCTTATCATAATACTGCGGTAGATCTATTGTCCGGACGACTTATGTTATAAGACTCTCCGCTAAGAAAACACGTCGTTTATAAAACTAACTTGTTAGCGTCCCCCCGAGTAAAACGTTAAGCATATTGAGGTTATGACACGGTAGCAGCTGGTTGGCGTAGGGGCATTTTTTGCCCATCTGCTTCGCGGCTATGAAGGTTGTTTATAGGTCATATCTATAGCCGTATTACCCATAATACACGCGCGATCGGCTTAATTGGAGTATCAGCCCATACTATATGTGGCACGCGCTAATAAGTTCATTCATGTATAAGCAGCTTTTTGCTCATAGTTTTACATATTTGGCTTGTAACAATACGCTTATTGTAGCTGTTAAATAGTGTTTGTTCTCGATAGAGTTTTAATCGCTACAAATTGAATGTCGGCTGTGGTAGTGAGTCGCAAACCGCGACCGTTGTCATGACAATAGCGAGCGCTGTGTACAACGTCACAAGTGTATGAACGATTAAAATTAATTATGTCAATTAAATCTGGGGACGTACAATCATAGGCAATAATACGTCAGCACATGTAGTGACATCTAAAAAAGAATTCAGCAAAACAAAATCCGTGGGATGTGTCACCAGCTGATGAAACAGAGCCCTTACAGTGCTCTGGCAAACCTGCAGCTTCTCTGTATATATAGTCATAGTATGGAGATTCAGTGTAAGAGAAAGCAGTGGATACGGGTTGATCGAGAATCACTCCCCCCCACCCCCCCCCCTCCACCCCCACCCCCCGGGTCACCCTGGCTTACAGTCATGCTAATTTACGGGGTGACGGTAAGGCAAACAGGAAGCGGGTGGAGGGGAGGGGGCAGGGGAGGTGGCGGGAGGAGGGGGAAGGCAGGGGAGGGAGAGGGAGGGAGGGGGGGGAGGGGGGGAGGGGGAGGCCGGGGGAAAGCTTACAGCCATGTCAGCCATATATCTAACAGAAGGGCAAATTAAAAACTTCACAATGATTTATGAATAGGATGACGTCATCGTTTTATCACATGTTACAGTGAATCTATTAAGGCATAAGCCAGAACAGCATATGCGATTAAGGAAACTTTTTATATATATAGAAGACATATAGGCCTACGCTGAAAACATACAGGCCTCAAGTGTGAATTATAGTGATCACGTGAACGCCATGTGGTCACATCGCTATACTTTTCATAAGACAACTGACTCCATATGCACTTATTAGGAAGAAAGATGAAATAACCTTTAAATTATTTACGTCAAAAATATCGCTAAACTCGCTGGGGTGCGCCCATGTCATGGCGAAAAGTGTCAACTTCACAGTGACCTTCACAACCTGAGTAATCTACTTGAGGGTCATTAACTCGCGCCTTGAACATTTCTATTAACACGTCGGCCATGTTGTATTGAGTCTATAGAGGGTGCCGTGGAGCAAGGTGGAGGGTGAGGGCCTAGGAGCAGGGGGGGGAGGGTATGCAAGGTGGAGGGTAAGGGCCTAGGAGCAGGGGGGGAAGGTATGCAAGGTGGAGGGTGAGGCCTAGGAGCAGGGGGGAGGGGGGGGGGAGGGTATGCAAGGTGAAGGGTGAGGGCCTAGGAGCAGGGGGGGGGGAAGGTATGCAAGGTGGAGGGTGAGGCCTAGGAGCAGGGGGGAGGGGGGGGGGGGAGGGGTATGCAAGGTGGAGGGTAAAGGCATAGGAGCAGAGGGGGGGGGGGGTATGCAAGCAGCCGTCTACATAAAGGGGGCAGAGTGGGGGAGGAGGTGAGGTCGCCATGGGTAATTGGGGATGAAAAGCGAGCATGGGTGATAAAGAGGGTTATAACCCCCGGCTTCCCATACATAGGGCGACGCACTGCCCGCCCGCTCCCGCCAAACATAACATGATACAGTGATGCTTGGTGGAGAGGTCTCGTTCTCAAGTCGGTGAGTGTCGCGCACGCAACCCCCTGACTGGCCCCTATAACGCCCCCCTCCCCCCCCCCCCCCCCCACAGCCTCCCCCGCCTCCTCATACCGCACCCCTTCAGTTCGACCGTTCTCACCCAAGCGAGCCCTAATTGAATAGTATGAATTTCACGCGTAGCGGGCGACTACTGTAGCCCAGTGTTGTGATGGGGACGCGGTGCTCATTACAGCTATTGAAACCCCGGCTGCAGTGGGAGTGGCCCCCCTCGGCGGCGGCTCCCATACATCTAATGAGTCTTCACTTCAACGGGCCACCTCTCCGGCCTCTTCAGGTCCTTGCTCCGCGCTTACCAGTCGCACCCAGCCAGCCCCACGAGAGGAAAAAAAAGAGAAAAGTTCTTCAATTAAATAAGACTAAATTTGCGGGCTTTTTTGTTGCAACGTGTATGAATTGCGGTCACGTGACATTCATGCATGCGTGCACATCAGGATTTTTTTTTCAAAGATCCGGCTCCCCGAGTGTTGTGTAAACCGAAGCCAGGTCTATCAATTGGGAGCTCTATCAGTGCTCGTTTCTTTAATGGGATATTCACTGCAAAGTACTGTACAAAACACTTTAATGGGAGCTCATTCTTCGTCGACAGGTTATTCAGTCTCTGAGCTGCTGCTCCATTGAATGGGCGTCATTTAAATGAAGAACTTGAGGCCCTGCACTCGATGTCATATGGTGACAGAGAGGGATTCATAAGGCGTCTCCAATATATAAATGTATATGAATTGAATCGAGCGTTCTGCACTTTATGCGACACTTTTTCTCTGGTAGTAATTATTGTTTATTTGCCATATCACCACTTCTGTATCTATGTTTTTATTATAACTCCTGGGTGACGTATTGTGGATGGGTTCAGGTAAAGGTAAATGGGAATATTGTTGAAACTGAGCCGGAAGTTGTGTCTACCTTCCGCACCTTATGGCGGTATATATAAGCAGCGTGTAGAAGCGCCATCTTTTAAACAGAATATTTTCTTTTTTATTTGTTCTATGTTATGTTACTCGCCCATGTACATTGTTAAGCAGTGTCTCCTTTTTCGTGAGTCCGCTCTAATCTTTTTCCCTGTGTTGTCCTCTCTCTACCTGTCTCCCTGTGTTGTCCTCTCTCTACCTGTCACCCTGTGTTGTCCTTTCTCTACCTGTCTCCCTGTGTTGTCCTCTCTCTACCTGTCACCCTGTGTTGTCCTCTCTCTACCTGTCTCCCTGTGTTGTCCTCTCTCTACCTGTCACCCTGTGTTGTCCTCTCTCTACCTGTCTCCCTGTGTCGCCCTCTCTCTACCTGTCTCCCTGTGTTGTCCTCTCTCTACCTGTCTCCATGTGTTGTCCTCCCTCTACCTGTCTCCCTGTGTCGCCCTCTCTCTACCTGTCTCCCTGTGTTGTCCTCTCTCTACCTGTCTCCATGTGTTGTCCTCTCTCTACCTGTCTCCCTGTGTTGTCCTCTCTCTACCTGTCTCCATGTGTTGTCCTCCCTCTACCTGTCTCCCTGTGTTGTCCTCTCTCTACCTGTCACCCTGGGTTGTCCTCTCTCTACCTGTCACCCTGTGTTGTCCTCTCTCTACCTGTCTCCCTGTGTCGCTCTCTTTCTACCTGTCTCCATGTGTTGTCCTCTCTCTACCTGTCTCCATGTGTTGTCCTCGCTCTACCTGTCTCCCTGTGTTGTCCTCTCTCTACCTGTCACCTTGTGTTGTCCTCTCTCTACCTGTCCCCATGTGTTGTCCTCTCTCTACCCGTCTCCCTGTGTTGTCCTCTCCCTACCTGTCTCACTGTGTCGCCCTCTCTCTCCCTGTCACCCTGTGTTGTCCTCTCTCTACCTGTCTCCCTGTGTTGTCCTCTCCCTACCTGTCTCCCTGTGTTGTCTTCTCTCTACCGGTCTCCATGTGTTGTCCTCTCTCTACCCGTCTCCCTGTGTTGTCCCCTCTCTACCTGTCTCCATGTGTTGTCCTTTCTCTACCTGTCTACATATGTTGTCCTCTCTCTACCCGTCTCCCCGTGTTGTCCTCTCTCTACCTGTCACCCTGTGTTGTCCTCTCCCTACCTGTCTCCCTGTGTTGTCCTCTCTCTACCTGTCTCCCTGTGTTGTCCTCTCTCTACCTGTCTCCCTGTGTTGTCCTCTCTCTACCCGTCTCCCTGTGTTGTCCTCTCTCTACCTGTCACCCTGTGTTGTCCTCTCCCTACCTGTCTCCCTGTGTTGTCCTCTCTCTACTTGTCTCCCTGTGTTGTCCTCTCTCTACCTGTCTCCCTT
Organism: Arenicola marina; assembly: GCA_964019135.1. Classification (NCBI taxonomy): domain Eukaryota; kingdom Metazoa; phylum Annelida; class Polychaeta; family Arenicolidae; genus Arenicola; species Arenicola marina. The sequence goes on from OZ025255.1 coordinate 28,141,440, forward strand.
TGTTGTCCTCTCTCTACCTGTCTCCCTGTGTTGTCCTCTCTCTACCCGTCTCCCTGTGTTGTCCTCTCTCTACCTGTCACCCTGTGTTGTCCTCTCCCTACCTGTCTCCCTGTGTTGTCCTCTCTCTACCCGTCTCCCTGTATTGTCCTCTCTCTACCTGTCACCCTGTGTTGTCCTCTCCCTACCTGTCTCCCTGTGTTGTCCTCTCTCAACCTGTCTCCCTGTGTTGTCCTCTCCCTACCTGTTTCCCTGTGTCGCGCTCTCTCTCCCTGTCACCCTGTGTTGTCCTCTATCTACCTGTCTCCCTGTGTTGTCCTCTCCCTACATGTCTCCCTGTGTTGTCCTCTCTCTACCGGTCTCCATGTGTTGTCCTCTCTCTACCTGTCTCCCTGTGTTGTCCCCTCTCTACCTGTCTCCATGAGTTGTCCTCTCTCTACCCGTCTCCCTGTGTTGTCCTCTCTCTACCTGTCTCCATGTGTTGTCCTCTCCCTACTTGTCTCCCTGTGATGTCCTCTCTCTACCTGTCACCCTGTGTTGTCCTCTCCCTACCTGTCACCCTGTGTAACCCTCTCTCTACCTGTGTCCTTTTGTCGCCCTCTCTCTACCTGTCTCCCTGTGTTGTCCTCTCCCTACCTGTCTCCCTGTGTTGTCCTCTCTCTACCTGTCTCCCTGTGTTGTCCTCTCTCTACCTGTCTCCCTGTGTCGCCCTCCCTCTACCTGTCACCATGTGTTGTCCTCTCTCTACCTGTCTCCCTGTGTTGTCCTCTCTCTACCTGTCTCCCTGTGTCGCCCTCTCTCTACCTGTCACCCTGTGTTGTCCTTTCTCTACCTGTCTCCCTGTGTTGTCCTCTCTCTACCTGTCACCCTGTGTTGTCCTCTCTCTACCTGTCTCCCTGTGTCGCCCTCTCTCTACCTGTCTCCCTGTGTTGTCCTCTCTCTACCTGTCACCCTGTGTAACCCTCTCTCTACCTGTGTCCTTTTGTCGCCCTCTCTCTACCTGTCTCCCTGTGTTGTCCTCTCCCTACCTGTCTCCCTGTGTTGTCTTCTCTCTACCTGTCTCCCTGTGTTGTCGTCCCTCTACCTGTTTCCATGTAGCGCCCTCTCTCTACCTGTCTCCATGTGTTGTTCTCTCTCTACCTGTCTCACCGTGTTGTCCTCTCTCTACCTGTCACCCTGTGTTGTCCTCTCTCTACCTGTCTCCCTGTGTTGTCCTCTCTCTACCTGTCACCCTGTGTTGTCCTTTCTCTACCTGTCTCCCTGTGTTGTCCTCTCTCTACCTGTCTCCCTGTGCTGTCCTCTCTCTACCTGTCTCCCTGTGTCGCCCTCTCTCTACCTGTCACCCTGTGTTGTCCTCTCTCTACCTGTCTCCCTGTGTCGCCCTCTCTCTACCTGTCTCCATGTGTTGTCCTCTCTCTATCTGTCTCCCTGTGTCGCCCTCTCTCTACCTGTCACCCTGTGTTGTCCTCTCTCTACCTGTCTCCCTGTGTCGCCCTCTCTCTACCTGTCTCCATGTGTTGTCCTCTCTCTACCTGTCTCCATGTGTTGTCCTCGCTCTGCCTGTCTCCCTGTGTTGTCCTCTCTCTACCTGTCTCCCTGTGTTGTCCTCTCTCTACCTGTCTCCATGTGTTTTCCTCTCTCTACCCGTCTCCCTGTGTTGTCCTCTCTCTACCTGTCACCCTGTGTTGTCCTCTCCCTACCTGTCTCCCTGTGTTGTCCTCCCTCTACCTGTCTCCCTGTGTTGTCCTCTCCCTACCTGTCTCCCTGTGTCGCCCTCTCTCTCCCTGTCACCCTGTGTTGTCCTCTCTCTACCTGTCTCCCTGTGTTGTCCTCTCCCTACCCGTCTCCCTGTGTTGTCCTCTCTCTACCTGTCACCCTATGTTGTCCTCTCCCTACCTGTCACCCTGTGTTGTCCTCTCTCTACCTGTCTCCCTGTGTTGTCCTCTCTCAACCTGTCTCCCTGTGTTGTCCTCTCCCTACCTGTCTCCCTGTGTTGTCCTCTCTGTACCTGTCTCCCTGTGTTGTCCTCTCTCTCTCTCTGTCACCCTGTGTTGTCCTATCTCTACCTGTCTCCCTGTGTTGTCCTCTCCCTACCTGTCACCCTGTGTTGTCCTCTCTGCCCGTCTCCCTGTGTTGTCCTCTCTCTACCTGTCACCCTGTGATGTCCTCTCTCTACCTGTCACCCTGTGTAGCCCTCTCTCTACCTGTCTCCCTGTGTCGCCCTCTCTCTACCTGTCTCCCTGTGTTGTCCTCTCTCTACCTGTCTCCATGTGTTGTCCTCTCTCTACCTGTCATCCTGTGTTGTCCTTTCTCTACCTGTCTCCCTGTGTTGTCTTTTCTCTACCTGTCTCCCTGTGTTGTCCTTTCTCTACCTGTCTCCATGTGTTGTCCTCTCTCTACCCGTCTCCCTGTGTTGTCCTCTCTCTACCTGTCACCCTGTGTTGTCCTCTCCCTACCTGTCTCCTTGTGTTGTCCTCTCTCTACCTGTCTCCCTGTGTTGTCCTCTCTCTGCCTGTCTCCCTGTGTTGCCCCTCTCTCTACCTGTCTCCCTGTGTTGCTTTCTCTCTACCTGTCTCCATGTGTTGTCCTCTCTCTACCAGTCTCCCTGTGTTGTCCTCTCTCTACCTGTCTCCATGTGTTGTCCTCTCTCTACCAGTCTCCCTGTGTTGTCCTCTCTCTACCTGTCTCCATGTGTTGTCCTCTCTCCACCTGTCTCCCTGTGTTGCTTTCTCTCTATCTGTCTCCATGTGTTGTCCTCTCTCTACCTGTCTCCATGTGTTGCCCTCTCTCTACCTGTCACCCTGTGTTGTCCTCTCTCTACCTGTCTCCCTGTGTTGTCCTCTCTCTACCTGTCTCCCTGTGTTGTCCTCTCTCTACCTGTCTCCCTGTTTTGTCCTCTCTCTACCCGTCTCCCTGTGTTGTCCTCTCTCTACCTGTCTCCATGTGTTGTCTTCTCTCTACCCGTCTCCCTGTGTTGTGCTCTCTCTACCTATCTCCCTGTGTTGTCCTCTCTCTACCTGTCTCCATGTGTTGCCCTCTCTCTACCCGTCTCCCTGTGTTGTCCTCTCTCTACCTGTCTCCCTGTGTTGTCCTCTCTCTACCTGTCTCCCTTGTGTTGTCCTCTCTCTACCTGTCTCCCTGTGTTGTCCTCTCTCTACCTGTCACCCTGTGTTGTCCTCTCTCTACCTGTCACCCTGTGTTGTCCTCTCTCTAACTGTCTCCCTGTTTTGTCCTCTCTCTAGCTGTCTCCATGTGTTGCCCTCTCTCTACCTGTCTTCCTGTGTTGTCCTGTCTCTACCTGTCTCCATGTGTCGCCCTCTCTCTACCTATCTCCCTGTTTTGTCCTCTCTCTACCTGTCTCCCTGTTTTGTCCTCTCTCTACCTGTCTCCATGTGTTGTCCTCTCTCTACCTGTCTCCCTGTGTTGCCCTCTCTCTACCTGTCTCCATGTGTTGTCCTCTCTCTACCATATGCCCTATTTCATCTATACACATGTATATATATAGGGCATTCTTGAATGTGCTCTTTAATTCTGTCCTTCTGCTCACCCTAACCCCCCCCCCCCCCCCATCCACCCTCAAGGTACATTCTTCCTAATATATGACCAACCCATACAGGCTGGTCTCCGTACCATCCTGAAGACCCATGAAATGTTAAGTGTTTAACCGACGTTCCTTAAGTGAAGACTTAACAAGCAGACGGGACCAGTTTAATCAACTGAATGCGCCGGCGATGTTTCTATGGGACCCCGCCAATTAGATTGTCACAGGAGTGGAGGGTGGTGGCCATCCCACCTCAACACTTCAGTCGTCAGGGCCCAACGGTGCTTGCTTGGGCACTGGCTTGAGAGGGGGGGGGGGGCGGGGCTTCATAAAGCAGGGAAAACGTGTGTGGGATGGATGGGAGGTCATTCATATCGTGCCAGGTAAAATGATGGCCCATTTTTGCGTCAAAGTGTAGCAACACGAGACTGGAGTTTATACCGTCGGTTGTGTATAGGAGGAGGTGGTGGAGGGGAGGGGGGAGGGTAATATTCACTTATAAATATATGTAGTGTAAGAGGTGGTGGTGGAGGGTCGGGTATTATTCGCTTATAAATATATGTAGTGCAAGATGTGAAGCCAGCGCACTACACGGCTCACCACTCCCGCGAGACTTCAAATACCCACCACACCGGCTCACCACTCCCGCGAGACTTCAAATACCCGCATGCTTGCACCCTTTTTTTCTCGCGAATCATTTATAGGCCTGTGTGGTTTAAAGGGCTGTTTTCGTTAGTAAAGGTGTTTCGGTTGAACTTATGTATCTATGTGTGAGACTCATGCAAACAACGATTAATGCGATCGAGGAAAGTCCGTGTGAAAATCACATAAAGACTGGTTGCGAGGAGATTATACCTGTAGACGTTATCTGCGACACACACACAGGCATATAGAGCCCGTCTGTTTGCACAGGCCGAGCCTCAGTCCGAGCCTTAACGAGGACAGACAGCGGGACCAAGTCGATTGACCGAGAGTCTAATGGCTGCCACAATAGTGGGGACAACCACCCCCCCCCCCCCCACCCCCTCCCCACTCTCCTGTCAATGTGTCTCACTGAGGACAAGATCAGCAAAAGCCACATGAAAGGTGTGGAGGGAAGGGTAGGGGTGGGGTAGGGGGTGGGGTAGGCGTGGGGTAGGGGGTGGGGTAGGGGGTGGGGTAGGGGGTGGGGTAGGCGTGGGGTAGGGGGTGGGGTAGGGGGTGGGGTAGGGGGTGGGGTAGGCGTGGGGTAGGGGGTGGGGTAGGGGGTGGGGTAGGGGGTGGGGTAGGCGTGGGGTAGGGGGTGGGGTAGGGTTCGGGTAGGGGGTGGGGTAGGGTTCGGGTAGGGGGTGGGGTAGGGGGTGGGGTAGGGGGTGGGGTAGGGTTCGGGTAGGGGGTGGGGTAGGGGGTGGGGTAGGCGTGGGGTAGGGGGTGGGGTAGGGTTCGGGTAGGGGGTGGGGTAGGGGGTGGGGTAGGCGTGGGGTAGGGGGTGGGGTAGGGTTCGGGTAGGGGGTGGGGTAGGGTTCGGGTAGGGGGTGGGGTAGGGGGTGGGGTAGGGGGTGGGGTAGGGTTCGGGTAGGGGGGGGGGGAAGGATGGAGATGGGGGTCTGTGGAATGGTATGTCCCTAACTGATTTTAAGACGACAAATAAATCCGCTGCAAGTGGAATTCGCTAATTGGGTTGTGGAAACCAAGTCGCAAGCTTAGCGTGAACCGCTTACGCTCTGTCCATATTGCTGTTACACTTCCCTATCGCCTTGACATTCAACCGTATAAGGAGATTTATCCGGAATCGCTGATACCATATACACTTAGACACACCATATATCCTTGCATCATGCATTTCGCTTGTTTCTACATAAACTGTGTTCATACGCGCACCGGCCATCAACCACACCACCCCCTAGCCTAACTCCCCCAACCAAAACACCTTGGGTCTCCCGACTCTGCACCTATAGGATCTATCTGAACCCCATCTCCACCCCCCACCCCCTCCTACCCCAGTACGCCGTGAAGGAAAAACCAAATAGGGGATATATTACGCACAATACGTACCCACCAGCTAAATTAAGTGATCTTGACACTTTCACAGGGACATTTGTTTGTGCAGAAAATATAACTGTATGCCCGAGAAATTAATCTCTCTCTCTGTGGATGGCTGCACTAATCAGGGGTGGGGTTGGTGATGAGGGGG